>VMDO01002531.1:0-165388 GCA_007922755.1 Pedetes capensis
CGTATAAATTGAAGAGATAGGGTGAAAGTATACAGCCCTGACGCACACCTTTCTCAACTTTAAACCACTCAGTGTTTCCTTGTTCTATTTGAACAACTGCCTCCTGGTTCATGTACAGATTTCTCATGAGCACAATTAGGTGTTCTGGTATTCCCATTTTCCGAAGTGTTATCCATAATTTGTTGTGATCCACACAATCTAATGCTTTTGCGTAGTCAATAAAACATAGATAGACATCTTTTTGATATTCTCTGCTTTCTGCTAATATCCACCTGACATCAGCAATGATGTCCCTAGTTCCCCGCCCTCTTCTGAATCCTGCTTGATTTTCCGGTAATTCCCTGTCTATGTATTGCTACAGTCACTTCTGAATGATCTTTAGTAGAATTTTGCTGGTGTGTGATATTAATGATATTGTCCGATAGTTTGCACATTCAGAATACAAATATGGGAGAAAGAAAAGAACAAATAATATGTGACCCAACCAGGGAAACACACAACACAATTATAGGAATAAGCAACCCTCTCCTAAAAATGAACTTAAAATATGAATGGTCTTAACTTTCCAGGTAAAAGACATAGGTTAGCTGATTTGGTTAAAAAATAAGATACAACTTTTTTGTTGTTTGCCAGAAACACATATCACTGGCAAGGACACATACAGACTGAAAGTGAAAGGATGGAAACTGACATACCAAGCAAGAAGGAATAGCCATCCTTATATCAGGCAAAGTAGAGTTCTAGTTAAAATTAGTCAGAAGGGAAAAATAAGGTCAATACATATCAATAAAGGGAGCAATCCATCAAGAAGATACCCTTGTAAATATATATGCACTGAACACCAATGCACCCGATTTCATGAAACAAACGAGATCAGACATAAAAGAACAGATAGGTCCAGATACAATAATAATGGGTGACTTCATTCCTCTTTTATCAATAGATAGGACATCCAGACCAAAAAAAAAAAAAAAATCAAAGAAACTTCAGAGTTAAAACAGGACAATAGACTAAAAGGACTTAATAGATATCTACAGAATAGTCCATCCAAAAGCTACAGAATGCACATTCTTCTCAGAAGCCCATGAACTTTCTCTAAAATAGATATTTTAAGTCTTAACAAATACAGAAAAATTAAAGGAATTCATATATCTTATGAGACATTTTTGTTGTTGTTGTTTTTAAGTGCCATGAAGTTGGGACCAACTCATAGTGACTCTATGTACAACAGATGAAACACTACTCAATACTGTGCCATGCCTAGTACTACTATTAGTGCTTCTCTGTTATTCATAAGGTTTTCAATGGATGATTATTTTTTGCAAGTGGGCTGCCAGGTCCTTTTCCCTATCAGACAATATTGGAATAAAACTAGAAATCAATAGCAAGAGAAACTATAGAAACTATTCTAATACATGGAGTTTGAACAGCACAATCTTAAATGGTCAGGGGGTCTTTGAAGAAATTAGGGAGGAAATTAAAAATATTCATAGAATCAAATGAAAATGAAAAACAACCTACCAGAACATTTGGGATATAGAATAGGTGGTTCTAAGAGGGAATTTTATAGCTATGATTGCTTACACTTAAAAAAAATCAGAGAGGACTCAAATAAATATCTTAATGATACACTTTACAGTCTTAGAAAAATAAGAACAAGCAAAGCAAAACTCCAAATCAGTAGATGGAAAGAAATAATAAAGATCAGAGCAGAAATTAATGCAATGGAGACTAAAAGAATAATACAAAGAATTGATGAAACAAAGAATTTGTTCTTTGAAAAACAAACAAGATCAACAAATCATTAGCCAAACTAACCAAAAGAAAGAGAGTGAAGACTCAAATTAATAAAATTAGAGATTGAAAAAGGGACATTACAACAGATAACAATGAAATCCAGAGAATCTTTAGGGATTACTTGAAAACTTATATTCCAAAACACTGGAAAAAGTAGATGAAATGGATAAATTTCTGCAAACATGTGACCTAATAGAATTAAATCAAGAGTCTGTAAACAAGAGACTTCAAAAGATCTATAACAAGTCAGGCATGGTGGTGCACACCTGTAGTCCCATAGACTTGGGAGGCAAGGACAGGAGGATCACAAGTTCCAGACAGGAGGATCTCAAGTTCCAGACCAAAGACAAGATCTTGTCTCAAAAAAAACTAAAAAAAAATTTTTTTTAAATAGGCTGGGGGTGCAGCTCAGTGGTACGGCATTTGCAAAGCATACAAACACGAGGCACTGGGTTCAACCCCAGTACCGCAAAAAAATTTTAATTTAAATTTAAAAAATAAAATTAAAAAATCTATAACAAGCAGTGAGATTGAAGCAGTAATAAAGAGTCTCCCAACAAAGAAAAGCCCAGGACTGGAAGGATTTACGACTGAATTCTACAAGACCTTTAAAGAAGAATTAGCACCAATGCTCCTCAAACTATTCCATAAAATAGAAATGGAAAGAAAATTACCATGCTCATTCTATGATGCCAGTATCACCCGGATGCCAAAACCAGATTGTTGTTGTTATTGTTAGGTGCCATCAAGTCATGTCCAACTCATAGCAACCCTTATAGGGTTTTCAATGGCTGTTTCAGGATTGCCATGGGAGTGGATTGCCATGTCCTTCTCCCATGTTTGAGGTTCTGGGAATCAAACTCAGGACCTCAAGAGACCGCAGGGTAGCACTCTACCAATTGAGCTAAATCCCAGGGCCCCCCACAAAAAAAAAAAAAAAAAAAAAAAAAAAAAAAAAAAAAAAAAAAAAAAAAAAAAAAAAAAAAAAAAACCTACGGACCAATTTCCTGATAAACCTAAATGAAAGAATCCTTAATAAAATACTAGCAAATCAACTTCAACAACTCATTTAAAAGATCACACATTACAATCCAGTTGGTTTCATTTCAGGGATGCAAGGCCGATTCAACATACACAAGTCAATAAATAAATAAGTAGACTCAAAGGAATTACATGATGACATCAATAGATTCAGAAAAGGCCTTTGATAAAGTTCAGCATACTTTTATGATAAAAATCATGAAGAAACAAGGAATAGAAGAAATATACCTCAACATAATAAAGGCAACATATGAAAAACCTACAGCTAACATCATAATAAATAGGGAAAAAAACTAAAAACATTGCCTCTAAAATCAGAAACAAGACAAGGTTGTCCACTGTCTCTACTGCTATTCAATATAGTAATTGAACTCTTAGCCATAGCAATAAGGCAAGAAAAACAAAATAATTCCAAATAGGAAAGAAAGAAGTCAAGTTATCCCTATTTGCAAATGGTATGATCCTATACTTAAAAAGCCATGAAGATTCCACCAAAAGACACTTAGAGTGGATACACACTTTCAGCAAAGTAGTAGGATACAAAAACAACACACAAAAATGAATAGCTTTTCTATATACCAAAAACAACCAGGTTGAGAATGAAACCAGGAAAACAACCCATTTATAATACTTTAAACAGAATAAAATGCCTAGAAATAAGCCTAACCAAGGAGATGAAAGATGTCTACAATGAAAACTTTAAAATACTGAAGAAAGAAATTTAAAAAGACATTAGAAGATGGAAAGATCTCCTGTGCTCCTGGAAAAGAATTACTATTGTGAAAATGGCTATATTACCAAACACAATCTATAAATTCAATGCAATCTTCATGAAAATTCCAATGACATTCTTCACAGAAATAGGAAAAAACAATCCTAAAATTCATATGGAAACACAATAGACCCTGAATCACCAAAGCAATCCTGAGCAGAAAGAGCAATGTAGGCAGTATCACAACACCTGATTTCAAATTATACTACAGAGCCATAATAAAATAGCATGGTACTGGCACAAAAACAGACATATAGACTGATGGAATAGAATAGAAGATCCAGAAATAAACCCATGCAGCTACAGTAACTGATGTTAGACAAAGGTGCCTAAAATATAAGTTGGAATAAAAAAGATAGCCTCTTCAACAAATGGTGCTAGGAGAACTGGGTATCCTCATATAGAAGACTGAAACTAGATCCCTCTCTCCAAGAATCCAGTACAAAAATCAGTTCAAAGTAGATCAAAGACCTTAATGTAAAACCTGAATCTTAGAAACTGTTAGAGGAAAACACTTCAAGACATATACATAGCCATGGGCAAGGACTTTCTGGAAGTAAGTGCAGGAAACAGCAGTAAGAATTGACAAATGGGATTGCATGAAATTAAAAAGCTTTCACACAGCAAAGGAGATAATTAGCAGAGTGAAAAAACAGCCTACATAATGGGAGAAAATCTTTTCTAGCTACACATTGACAGCTGAGTAATATCTAGAATATATAAAAACCCAAAAAATTAAATACCAAGAAATCAAATTATCAAATCAAGAAATGGGTAAACGAATTGAAGAGACAGTTCTCAAAAGAAATATAATTGTCCAATAAACACATGAAAAAATGTTCAACAACCTTTACCATCAGTGAAATGAACATCAAAACTACATTGAGCTGCCATCTCACACCAGTCAGAATGGCTACCATCAATGAAACAAACAACAAAAATAGTGGTGAGGATGAGAAAAGAAAGGAACCCTTGTACACTGCTGGTGGGAATATAAGTTGGTACAGCCATTGTGGAAATCAGTGTGGAGATTCCTCAAAAAACTAAAAATAGAACTACGATATGACTCAGATTTACTACTCCTGGGCATATATCTGAAGGAATATAAGTCAACATACCATATAGACACCTGCTCATCCATGTTTATTGTTATTTATAATTGCCAAGATATGGAATCAACCTAGGTATCTGTCAATAGATGAGTAGATAAGGAAATTGTGGTATATATAAACCATGGATTTTTATTCAGCCATAAAGAGTGAAATTATGGCATTTGCTAGAAAATGGACTAGAAAACATAATTTTAAGTGAAACAGACTTAGAAAGACAAACCCCATGGTTTCTCTCACATATGGAACTTAGATTTCAATATATATTCAATATTTTAATATATAGGTCATGAAAGCAAGAGGGGACTATGTAAGAGAAGAAAAAGGACTAAAGGGGGAAGGTGGCAAAACAAAAAAGTAATGGGGGAAAGGAAGAGAGATATCACATGTTTTACACTCAGAGGCAAAATCTGGATTTACACACACACACACACACACACACACACACACACACACACACACACACGAAGACATGCAAGCAGAAAAGGAACCATTGGTGAGGAAGAAGGGGACCTGAGGGGGGAAGAGAGTCATGAAAGGGTAATGGGGGAGGTAAGCATGAGCAATGTACAATGATATGCATTTATGGAAATGTCATAATGAAACTCATTAACTCATTAAGTAAAAAATTACTAATTAAAAAAAGTTTATGGTCACTTGAAAGCCCATATGTAGGTGGTCTTATGCATAACTGCCAAAAACTGTAAATAATCCAAACATCCCCTAACTAGGCAATAGAAAAACAAGCCATGGTACATCCATAGAGTATTAAAGTATTTTTGTTGTTAGGTACCGTCAAATTAGGTCCAACTCATACGGACCCTCATAGGGTTTTCAGTGGCTGATTGTTTGGAGGATTGCTTCGGGAGTGGATTGCCACATTTTTCTCCCAATAGTATAATAATACTTAGCAATAAAAAAGGAACAAATGACTAATACATTCAACAACATGGATGAATCTGAAATGCAACACTACTTAAGAAGCTGGCCTAAAAATTGATGTATATAATTCAAGGACATCTTGAAAAATGTAAAACTACAGAGAAAGAAAAAAGATGGGTGATTATCATGGGCTGAATACAAAGGGGTACACAAATTTGGAGAGGTAATGGTAATATTGTACATTTTAGTTAGGTGATGTTTACATGACCATATACATTTATCAAAACTCACAGGAGTGTACACTAGGGCGAGTTTAACTGTAATGTACATTGTACCTTAGTTTAAAAATTGCTACTTTTGCTATAAAATTTTAAAATATTTTTCACTGAGAATTTTGCAGTTAAATAGAAACTAACACATAATACACTAGATCTGTTGATAAACCTATATAAATTGCTGCTCATTCATCTTTAAACTCCAAAGCCCAAGGCACCAGCAGTATCTGGCTGTTCCAAGGATTTGTAAAGTCAAAAGTGACAGGTTTTTCTTTGGCTTGACTGCCTTCAACTCCAAAGCCCTCTCTTTGAGACAAGAACCCTTTTGCCTTGGTGGATTTACGACAGAAATGGAGAGAGGCCAAGCAGTCTCATTGGCACCGCCAGAGTTGAAGGTTCTCTGTGCAATGTTGAAGTTCTCACTTAGCAAGAAGAAAAACTGCCTCAAATTCTCTGCCAAGCATCTTTTCCTGAGACTGCACTTGAATTCAAGTGTCTAAAGCCCATACACCTGGAAATGATGCACAGCTACTACAATCCACATTGTTCTGCACCACACTGAAAAGGGACCATTGCCCAGCTACTGTGAAGGGGAGGGCTGGCCCCTCTGCCATCCTCTGAATGACAAGTATGGGCTCTATTAATATTACAGGATGCTTCCACTCAGCATTTACCTCTTGAGTGCATTTTAATTCCCACTTATATTCAGAACTGACACCTTCCATATGCCACCTAGGCTAAAACAGATCTAACGAGCACTAAGGAGATGATGTTTTAAAATGATGCACTGCATGGAGCTTCTACAAAGTTCTGCTTTATTGCAGGAACCAGAGGTTAGCATTAAGAATTCTGGGGCCATTTATTTCTTCAATTTGTAATACTGTTAATTATTCTTGTGTTTTTTAGTCTGCTTCACTTAAACGGAAGCATTGCCAAGTTGCAGTGCAGAAATTTGGTAAATGAGAACCTGGGATAAACTCAGTCTCCAGACATACTGATTTTAATTTCATCATGGAAGGTGTAGCTCAGAAATTAGACTCTGTACCTCTTGGATTTCCTGGTTTAAATCACTGTAAGGGATGAGGGTGGGGGAAACAGAGTTCAATGCTCATCAAGAAAATTTCACTAATGCCAGGTGCTGTGGCTCACACCTCTAAACCCAGTGACTCAACAGTCTGAGGCAGAAGGATCGCAAGTTCAAGGCCAGAGGCAGCCTATGCAGCTTAGCAAGATCCTGTCTCAAAAACAAACAAACAAAAAAAAATTAAAAGAAAGGGCTAGGGTGCCGTTCAGTGGTTGAGCAGTTGCCTACCATGCCTTGGGCTGAAACCCCCAGTACTGAAGAAAGAAAGAGGAGGGAGAGAATGAATGTGAGAGAGATAGAGAAAGAGAGAAGAAAGAGAAAAGAGAAAGAAAAAGAAAGAGAAAAAGAAGGAAAGAAGGAGAGAAGGGAAGGGGAGTGAAGGGAGGGAGGGAGGAAGGGAGACAGAAGGAGGGAGGGAGGGAAACAGGGAGGAAAAGAAAAACAAAAGAAAATATCACCTAACAAAAAAGTACCTATGAACTGTCGGTTGGCAAGTTAGGCAAGTTGCTTCCTTCCATCAAGGTCCCTCTGGCTGTGCTAAACTAACCACAACTCTAATCAAATGTACATGCAAGCCTGCTGCCAGCCACAGCGTGTCAGACCTGACATCAGAATCCTTCTGTCCTCTGACCTACAGGGATGCTGCTAGCAGTAATTAACGTCCATTAAGTGGCTAGTCATCCTTACTCAACTGCTTTCTGTCAGGTTCTAAACAGACAGCTGCATACCCCATGACCCACAGCACTTCATCAGACTACTTCTGTCTCCAAGGACAACAGGTGACCTCAGCTCCAGTTGTCCAGAGTGCAAAGGCCATGACACTGTAGGGCCTCCTGCCACCATAAAGATGGATCTGAGCCTTGCTTAGAAGTGCCAGGGCAGGCTGGACAGAAATGGTTGTTGTGTGGAAAGTGACTTCGGAGTTCAAAACAGTTATAACCAACCCAGACAGCTTGGATGGAAATATTGCCAGAACATTCTTAATGCCAGATAGTGAGTAATGATCTATAATGACTTTCTCCTGCTTTCTAAATAGTCAACCCTATCCTCCTACACTGAGGCTCTGAATTCATGAGGCCCTAACTAGAACTACTGAACACTGAAAGAGTTAAAATTGCCTGAAAGGAGAAACTAACATTTGCTAACTGCTGTGTGGTGCCAAGTTCTTTAATTACATCCATAGTCTATCACCTGACACATGATAGGTGCAAAAAAAAAAAAAAAAAAAAAAAAAAAAAAAAAAAAAAAAAAAAAAAAAAAAAAAAAAAAAAAAAAAAAAAAAAAAAAAAAAAAAAAAAAAAAACTCTGAATCTTAAATAAGACTTGTTGAATAAATAGGGTGAATGAAATCCCACTCAATTGTTGGAACAATTCTGAGTAATAATTTACACATAGGAAAACTAAGGCCTAGAGCAGCTACAGAGTTTCTCATAGTCACAAAGCTGTAAGTCTAGAAGAGTTCAAATTGAAACTTTTCTGACTCTAAAATCCATGCTAATTCTTTTCTCCGGTAGTTTATCCTGTTAATGGTGATGTTACCCTGGATGAAGTCATCTGCTATTCAGAGACCAAGGACTGGCCTCTACATCCAGATTGTTTGGGTCAAAATCTCCAGACCTTCCTCTTACCAGCAACCTTCTACCAATAATTGGTTGTAGTATTTCCTTTTCATGTAATTATATGACAATGAGAGAGAAAAAATGTCCGAAAATGTCTCTCCTGTTCGGGGAGATTTATTTCACCCTCTCTAGGACTCCATTCAAGAAACAACTGGGAAAGAGCTGCCTCCTCAAAGTAGAGTGAACCTCGATGACAGGAATGGAGTAAAGTCTCTGGGACCTCTTTTTTGCTGATATGGCATGACTCAAAATGAGAAGAAACATGGTGGCTGCAACAATGGCTCAAACATAAAAAGATCTTGTGCATGGCATAGTGTTTTGTTCTGTTGTATGTAGGGTCGCTAGGAGTTGCATCTGACTCAACAGCACCTAACAACAAGGAACCAATTATATGTCCCTCTCTGTGGGTGGGTGACAATAGTATTCAAGGAAACTTTCACTGTTTCCTTGTCCCCCTTTCACTCACGCCTCAAGAGGAGAGTTACTTGTCAAGTGCTGAGCCCTATCCATCAGGCCACACCCTGGCAAGAGGAAAAGACAAGTGGGATTCCATCTGCACAACCTCTCTGGCACTGCCTCCTGCACGTGGCAGTAAGAATTCCCAGCACTCCTCAGCTTTCCAGAAGCAGCAAGCTTCTTGTCTAGTGCCTGCAAGTTCTCCTCAGCCCTGCTGCATCCCCCATATCTCCCCACTCTGTCAATACCTGACTTTAGAAGTCCCCCTGCAACAATGGTCGGGAGAGATCACAGTCTGCACAGCAGAGTCAACTGGCCCACAGGTGGGATCCTCTGCCCTGGCTCCAGGACAGGCAGAGGCAGTTTCTCCCTTCGACATGTTGTTGTTGTTGTTGTTGTTGTTAGGTGCCGTCAAGTCAGTATCCGACTCATAGCGACCCTCATAGGGTTTTCAATGGCTGACTGTTTCAGGATTGCCTTGGGAGTGGATTGCCACATCCTTCTCCCATTTTTGTGGTGCTGGGAATTGAACTCAGGACCTCAGAGACTGCAGCACAGTGCTCTGCCAACTGAGCTAAATCCCAACCCCACCTTGGGCATAAGTCCCTGCTTTATTCTCTGGTCTGGCCTTTGGCAACTAAGGACACTCAGTGGGTTACTGTATCCATTTTGTTCAGTTTGCTAACAGTCCCCTCTCCCTGTTCCATCTTCCTAAAATATGTGGAAGGTTTTCATCTGCAGTAGCCACCATTGCTCCTCTCTCTGTGCTTGTGGGTTTGTATCTAATATATTCCTCTACAGTTCTTGTCGTGGAGTTTGGGACTGGAAAGGAAATGAAGCAGCCTTCCTGTGTCTCTTTCAGAGGTACCTCTTCTGCAGTTAAGGAACTAGACCAAAGATTGGAGGGACCCAAGGAGCTGCAGAACGAATCTCTTCTCTGCATATTCCTGTCACGGGGCAGCTGGGTGCTCCTTCAGTGAAGCTATAGATGACTACGGACTTTCAGGAATATTTGTGGAGAACTGCAGATAATTGCTGAGAACTGGGAACATCTGCCTACATCCATGGACAACTGAGGGAGGACAACTGCAAACATCCCTGGATTTCTGCAGAAATCTGCAGACTTCCACACACATCACAGACACTACATCAAAGCATGGACCTTTGGGAGTTTGTGAGTCCCTCTCTCATTAGGGACACAGATATTCCTCCTCTCTTTTTGATCTCTTCTTCATATTTCTTCCACCTTTGGGCTTAGTCTGGCCCTCCTAGCTGTACAATGGGTTTCCCTCTCTATAGTAGAAGTGGTCCTGCCTCAAAGGAGAATCTGTCCTTCTTAGCCTAGACATGGAGGTGCCTGTTCTTTTTGTGTATAAAGGCTGTTACTGGCCATCAACTAGGCCACTTGTAAAAGTGTGACTGGCTACAGATCAGGCCATCTGTAAGAAGGTATTATCTATCAGCAATCATGTTTCTTGCAAAGGACATCATCTACCAAGGAAGTGCTGAGCCCCAGATCAAGCCAGTTGTCTCAGAAGAAGCTCAAATCCATATTTGTGTTTCAAAAGGTGCCTGGGAAGTAGATGGCTGCAGAGGGTCACTTTATTCCCTTTCTTTCTGCCTAGCAGCCCCCTATCATTATGGGTCATCCATTTCCACCATTCTCAGAGCAGGAGAGGGCATCCCTTCTCTACAGAGGGGAAGGTACTGTCACCCAGACCTCTTTTGCACATGCCTAGCCAACATGGCAAACCCAAACCTAGACCCGCCAGAGTCATCACCACAGGCTCTGCACAGGGATTGAGTCTTCATATTCAGAACTCTCCAGAATTCCTGGGGTAGGTAATTGATAGTGAAGCCCCACTGTGGCCTTAACTGTAGGTCCTTGTCCATGTCCTGCCTTTAGTTCTGAGCCTGCTCCGTAGCCTCCAAGAAGAGAAGCAAAGATCCCTCCAGGGAATCAACAAGACTGGGCCATAATTTGAAATAAAAGCCAATGTCAAGTTGGTGACGTCTTTGATGGAAAAGGAGTTTATAAACTCCACACTGGCAGGAATGAAGGCAGGCACAGACTGTGTGTGCACCTTGTGGGAACAGGGAGCTTCCATATGGACAGACAGCAAGAAGCTTTGCAGTATCACTCTTTCCAATTAATTATAGCAACAGAGGGCCTGCACAAGGACGTTATAAGATAGAGAAATATCTGAGGAGCTATTCTCAAGTGCATGCCCAGGATACTCTAAAACAAATGTTCTTTCTTTTTCCCTTGCCTTTCCACTTCTGTCATCTTTTTTTCTCTTTTACCTGCTTTCCTCTTTTATTCTTTTTCCAACTTGTTGTCCTTTCTCTCTTCCTCTTTGAAAACTTGACAAGATTATTTGGTGCCTGATAAAGATCTACACCAAGCTCAAGCCCTCAGAAAATATTTTCAACACAACCATTTCTAGGCCCTGAAAATTAGAATCTACAAAGGAGTACTGACAAAAGCCTTAAGTAGGGCAGCCCTGCTTAGCTCCAGCCTCATTTAATCGGCTTTCCTAAAGCTGGGCCCAGAAAACAGGATAAATTCCATCATAAAGCTTTTCGCTCATCTTTAACCCACCTATTTCTCATCAACCTATTCATAATGAGCATTGAATCCCTGTCACAAAGCCCCAGACCTGGGCTCAGCATTTTAGTGTCACAAAAGACAGAGCATTCCACATTAATGCCTTTTGCTTTCTATCATTGGCTTCCTGGAAGAAGATATTCTTCTCTTGGGAGAGAAAAAACCCAAAGGGTTTGAAAGATTTAGTGTTGAGATAGTTAGGACTTACAATGCAAAAGACTCAGCATTTTATATGCATTCTCTCATTTAATTCTCATAGTGACCCTAGGAGATGGATCTGTTTGTTATCTTCTGCTGCATATAAGGAACTACAGGTATAGAGAGCTGTTCCTCCAAGCTTTAGCTTGTTCTTGTTGATGTATAAATGGGGCACTCAGAATTTGAATCCAAGTCCTCTGATTCCCGGGATCATGTTAATCACTACACTGAACTAATCATTCCCTACCCTTCATTTCAAGTCCTTCCCAAGCCCAACTTTATTTAATTTAGTCAGAACAAATCAATCATATTCAGAGTGCAAGGGGCATTAGATCATAGAGAAAACTCTGTACTGTTCCTTACATATATTTTACCATCCTGTCCCAAATAAACCAAGATAAGCAAGAGAGCAGAGCTGATATATAAATTTGAAAGTCATCAACAGAGAAATGACATTTGAAACCAAGTGAGTACATATAATTATCCAAAAGCAGAGACAAAAGGGCAAGGGCAAAACCTTGAGAAGATAATTTAAGAGGAACAAGTAAAACTGGGACTACACACAAAAAAAGACTAGGTAGTAATAGCACAAGATGGAAGATCAAAAAGAAATTATAGTTTGGCCTACAGGGTCATTTAACACAGTACCAGGCACTAGAAAGCATTAAAAATGATTATCATGCTGAATTTAACTGCAGTAGAACATAGGAAGACACTGAAAATAAATAATTATGTGTAGCAACTGAGACCTCAGTGGAGAACTTTCAATGGAATACTAGATAGAAGTAGGACTTTAGGGAATAAAAGAAAAAAAGAGAAAATGAAAAATTGGGACAGTAAAGGAAAAGATTACAATTTCTTAACAGAGGGAAAATACATCAGAATGCCTTGGGGTTGAGAGGAATAATGATATTTTGTTTGTATTTACTGAATTCTTATAACATGCAGAAAGAAATGAAGAAATGAATGGCTAGGAAGACCATGAGCCAAAGCCAGAATCCCTGAGAAGAAAGGTTAGTTAGGTATGTGTGATGGGGAGTGGGGGAGGCATTATAGGTGATGCTTTTGGGGTTGGGAAGCCAGTCATTATGATGGGGCAAGGTGGCCCCAGCAGAAAGGGGCACGTTGAAGATCTGAAGTAGAATAAAGTTGTAGAAGCTGCAGAATTGAACAATGAACACAGCCACTCCAATCCTACTTAGTCCCAAGACGTGGGATACATGGGCAAAAGAGAAGACTCCATCTGAATTTCAAAGAATGTGATAATTGCAGGGCATAAACTGACTTTCCCTTAGGTGAAAAGACCCAGAATGTGTTTCAGGAGAAAAAGATGGGAGAGACTATTTAGAAATTTATTGACAAGAAAAGGAAGGGAGTTTAAAAGACACAATGGAAAGGGTTGGAAGGTGGTTATATTGATTGGGGTTCTAACTAGAAATAGGCAGAATATTCAAAGGGGTTCACTAAAAAGAGTTTAATGAAAGACCATTTACAGAGGTATGAGTAAGACTAAGGAAATCAACAGTAGATCAGGTATACAACAACCAGCATTAGTGGGGAACAATTACCCTACTGACTTGAAGGGACAATGGGAACAAATGGTGATACTGAACCCAGCAAGAGTTGAAACTGTAGAAGGAGGAATCCCAGTAGAAGCTTGCCAAAAAGGTTCATAGCCACTGTGAGACATAAAGCAGGACAGAAAATGAGAAGGGGAACTGGGAACTCTCAGCCTTCTCATTCCCCTGATATAGGTGGTTCTGCTGGTAGCTACCAAAGTCTAAGCCCAAGTAGAAGAGCCCAGGTCATGCTGTCCAGAGAGGCCAGTGTCCTGAGACACTGAGCAGAGAATGGATGATCAGAAGGAATATGACTAAAGAACACCCAGAGTAAGAAAGTTATGGAAAGGAGAGTGACCAGCTAAATGAGAGTAGATGTTTAGGACCAAATATCTGGGAAGGGAGCATAAGGTAAGGTAGAAAAATACAGAAGCAATGAACAGAAACTGGATATGATGGCTTAAAAGATCTCTCAGGCACTCTCGGTCCACAATGAGGAGTGTTTACATGGATTTGTGTGTACATATTAATAGAAATTAGAGCTAGCAATGTTCATAGGCAATGCTTTGGTAGCACCTAAGTTTGATTTCAAAGAAATCCCAGTTGTCTGTTTGTCCATACTATTCTAGCTACACAGTAGTTTGCTTATCACGTTTCTATAGTAGGAAAGAAATCCTATTATTCTCTGGATAAGTTCAGACATGACCTCATGTCAATTCAATTCACTAAACATTTGTAATGCACCTACTAAATTTTAGACACTACACAAGATGCTAGGATGAAAAAGTCGAATAAGGTTTGTTCTATCAAATGCAGACATTTTTAGAATAGACAATACGGCAACTCAAACTAATAAAACTGATCTGAGCTTGGGAGCTATCATAAAACTGGCTTTTGATACGAAAATGTTTGAGGCCATTGGGATGACTAATGGTGACAGGGATGTTGCAGGATGGAGGAAGAGGACATCAATTAATTATCAAGGCAGTTGGCCCCAAGATGAACTGCCTTTTTTACAGCTCCATGAGTGTGCTTATGAGTATGGGTGTGTGTATCTGTGTATGTTGAAAGCCCTCATCCATCCACCCACCACTTCCTACTTCCCACCTTCCTTATATTGCCCCAGGTGCATGTGCTGATCAAAGAAGAATACAGGTTGCTTTCATTTGGGTGCAGTGTGTCCCCCAAAGGTTCACGTCTTAGAAGCATGGTCCCCAGTACGGAGGAGATTGACAGGGGGGGGAGGTCATTACTGAACCCTCCAGGTTCTCTGGCTTCCAGTCCTGTCATGTGATCTCTATTTCACACAGGCTCCCATCACTGTGTTGCAACCCACTATGAAGCCCTCACCAAAGCTAAGCAAAGGCCAGCACTATGCTCTTGGACCTCTAGAACTCTTAGCTAAATAAACCTCTTTTCTTCATAAGTTAATCAGTCTTGGGTATTTCATTATCATAGCAGAAAATGAATTAGTACATTGGCCATTCTTTTTTTGTTCTTAAAAAATACTTTTCCTTATTTTCCTTCTTCCTAGCAGCCACAGCCTAGAGGATTCCAGGTATGAGCTATGTGGCATAACGATAGCATCACCCAATGAACACCTCATTAAAACCCACCCCTCATGTGTCCCAGGACATGACTATCACTCTAATTCCACTTGAAACACTTGCATCTTAAAAGAGTATTTTTGATTTGTTCTTTGTGGGTTTTGTTTGTGGGGATTGGTTTTTATTTTTTTCCCCAAAAGAAGGACAAAACAAAGCTCTCACAGGGTCCAATAATAAAAGCCCCAAAGAAGGTGATTAATATCATTGCTGCTAATTTTCCACAAGCACTTGTCGGCACAGCAGTGAGCCAACTCAGACAGTGCCAAAAGTAATCTTGCAATTCTCTAGCATCTCACTTCAGCAATAAAACACAGATTTATGTGGTGTAGCCCATAATAGAATGGAATAAAATCATACTAGATGACTGAATCAGAATGCTTCTGGTCGGGGAACTTAATAACTGAACTCTTTATCCCCCTGGGGACTGCTCAACCATTTGTTTTCATTTCTCTGACATTTTGTCAGAGACACATAATCAGATGTGCTGCCCTTCTTTACGGTCTGAGCTGCAGAGATCAGTGTACTTCACTGTGGGGTCAGAAAACCAAATTCCAGGTCATACGTTGTCACCCTTAATTCTGGGAACTGAAGCAAGTTGCCCACATTAAAAACACCATAATCACCTTACCCTTCACTTTGGGATTTCTTCCAGACTCCCTAAACCTTACCTCCTCACTCTACCTGGTGTCTCTGCCCCATTTGATCCTGTATCTAGGTTCAGTTGGCCCATTTTGGACCAAGTGTAGGCCACTTTCTAGAGAAAACACTTCAAAAACCTAAATCATTTTTAAATTATATTTTAAAACACTGTTGTCATTTTCACCTGAAGTAATATTGGTATGCATATAAATCTTCTGCTACAAGATAAATTAGTTTCTTTTTCTCTTCTTTTGCTCTACTTTCTCCCACCTTTTCCTTCCCATATGTTTTTTCCTCTTCCTCCTCTCTATTCTTATGCTAAAAGTTACCAAACCTGCCTCTGACACCCACAGGCATTGCTGACTTGCCAGGTGACACTCAAAGATAAAAGGCTGCTCATCACTCTGTACACTGTCAGTTCAAAGTTGTGTTAAATCACCAAGGAACTGTTTAAAGTAGTTTACATCTGAATCGCAGGCATATGTGGAAATAAAATGGTGACATGGAAAACACATGTAGCTATAGCTAAGGGAACACATGAGAGAATGTGATATAGGACTTATCCAGAGGAGAATTCTGAAAACTTTTGAAAGCATTTTTCCACATGAAGATTGTTCTTCTTGTCCTTAAAACAAAAATAGATTGTAAAATTCCACTAAACTAATAGTGAGAAAAAGCCACAGAGTTCTGTGTCAGGCAACAGCTGACAGAAATGTGTTTGACTTTCAGCACCATCAAGAAATGCAATTATAAATACAAACAGGACAAACTACACCTGTAGAAACCTAGCTAATGAAGACTCCTCTGCAAGGCTCAAACATAGTTCAAATATTTCCACAGGAAGACTAAGAATCCTCCAGCATCCTTTGTCAGTCCTGTTTCTCAAATGAGAATTCTGATCCATCACGGATCCATGTCAGAGGTAGACCAGGCTGACATCAAGAATAATCACAAATGCACTGAGAAAGAAATGTTAGAACAAAACAGGGATAAGAAGTATTCCCTTAATTACACTGGCTAAGCTTTTATAAATACGTATTGCTGTTGTTGTTGTTGTTGTTGTTAGGTGCCATTGAGTCAGTATCCGACTCATAGCGACCCCTCATAGGGTTTTCAATATACACACATAAAATGAGAGTAGATTAATACTTTATAAACACACATATATACACATATATAAATAGATTTGTAGATTTGTATAACTTTTTTAGGGATTACTAAGAAGGACCTGTGCTAGTCAGCTTTCTGATACTGTAACAAATACCTGAGATACCATTTATAAGGAGGAATAGTTTATTTAGTCTCATGGTTTCAGAGTGTTCAGTCCATGAACTCTTGTCCCCATTGCCTTTGGGCCTGTGAAGAAGGAAGTACATCATGTCAGCGAGCTGCTCACCTCATGACAGCCAGAAAGCAAAGAGAGAAGAGACCCATGTCTCACAATTCCCTATGGGCCACACCCCCCAAAATGAAGACTTTCTATTTGGCTCCACCTCTTAAAGGTTCCAACACCTCCCAATAGCACCACAGGCTGAGAACTAAGCCTCCAACACATAGGCCTTTTGGGGACACTTACACAAACCATAGAAGTATTTGATTTGTTTGAGCCAAGTTGAGCCTTGTAGTCAAGATTCTGGTATGGAAAGATGGTAATACTGTCTGTGGTATAATGGAAGATATATTTGGTCTTTGCCTCTGATTCCTGGCACAGAGCTCCTAAAGCTCTTGAAATTTCCTGAGTGACAGGAATGTCTTTTGTTATTCATAACAACCCCCCTAGACCAAACCTGAGTTCACACTAATTAGATGACTCAGGGAAGGACTTAGCTAGCCTCAGGGACTTAGCTAGCCTCAGGGTAAGGATTGGTCATAAGAGGAACCTACCACCAGATTGTTGTTGTTGTTGGAAGGGAAGGGAAGGGAGGACTTAGCTAGCCTCAGGGTAAGGATTGGTCATAAGAGGAACCTACCACCAGATTGTTGTTGTTGTTGTTGTTAGCTGCTATAGAGACCCTATGTACAACAGAACAAACCACTTCCCAACACTGTGTCATGTCTGGCATTATGTCAGTGTTTCTCTGCTATTCACAGGGTTTTTTGATGGCAGAATGTTTTGAGATTGTTCACGGAGCAGGCTGCCAGATCCGTCTACCATTTTTGTGGTGCTGGGGATTGAACTCAAGGGTTTTTGATGGCTGGTCACTTTGGGATTGGTTTGGGAGTGGGCTGCCAGGTCCTCCCATTTTTGCAGTACTGGAGATCAAACCTAGGAACTCAGAGTGTGCAGAGCATGCACTCTACCAACTGAACTAAACCTTAGCCCACACAACCTGATTACATGGTAGGAACTTTCATTCTTATTCCAAGGAATTTTCTGGAAAGGGATAGAGGCTGGAGATTGAGTGTAGTGCTATAGTCAATAGTTTAATCAACCATGCCTATTTCTTAATCTGCTTGGAGTACTATATCAACATAGCACTGACTGGGTGGCAAAAATAACATAAATGTAATTTTCATGGACCTAAGACTGGGAAATCCAAGGTCAAGGTGCCAAACAGTTCAGTTCTTGGGAAGCGTTCTCTTCCTGACTTGTAGGTAGCCACCCACTCCCTATGTTCACCCATGGCATTTTCTTGGTGGATACACAGAGAAAGACCACTTATAAAACAACGGATCTCATCATGAGGCCACATACCTTTATGGCCAAATCTAACCTTAATCACCTTACAAAGGCCCCTTGTCAAAGCACCACCCATTGTATGTTAGAGTTTCAACATATGAATTTGGTAGGGGGGAGTGAGGGGACAAATATTTAGTCCATAATTCTTGTGTATTTAAAACCCTGTAACAACAGGTTTAGGGCATTGGGGAGTTGGTAACCACAATGATGTGCTGGGAGGGTGGCATGCCTGCCAAAGGCATGGTTTCCTGAGCCCTCATTCCTTACAGTGACCTCAGACCTTGCCACCCTCTCTATTTCATTACCTGGCTGGTCATTTGTATCCTCTATAATAAACCATCCTAAATATAGTGCACTGCTGAGTTCTATGAATTATTCAAGTGAATTATTGAACCTGAGAAGTGGCCATGAGAACCTCTAAAGGTGTAGTTCATCCGGCAGAGCATGGGTAGTCCCCAGGACTTGCAGGGGCATCTGAAGTGAGGGATGTCTGATAAGACCGAATCCTGAACCTATGGGATCTAATGCTCACTTCAAATAGTTGATGTCAGAATTGAATTGAAATGCAGGCTACTCATTTAGGGTGGAAGAATTAGTGTTGGAAAAGTATGCCCTCCTCTGACCCTATCCCATTCCCTAATAAATAGAATGATGGTTTTGCCTTCTGGTTGACCAGTATAGTAAGCAAAATTTCCAAGATGTATACTTAGTGTGGTCATGGCCTGTGAATATGATGGGATTTTACTCTTGTAATTGGGATATCTTATTGAACAAAAAACAAGGAATTTTATAGATGAAATTAAAGTCCCTAATCAACTGATTTTGAGTTAATCAAAGGTGAGGTTATTCTTAATAGCCCTGACTTACTAGATAAATATTCAAAAGAAGGCTAAGAAGACAGAAAAAGAGGAAGTCAGAAATTCTGTTGGCTTTGAAAATATAAACTGACATGTTGTGAAAGGGACCATGGGGGGCCACGGGGCCCCTAGAGCTGCCTTTAGCTTATAGCCAGCAACAGATCAGGGCCTCAGTCCTACAACCACAAGGAACTGAAGTTTGACGGCAACCTGAGGAAGCTCAGAAAAGAATCCTGAGCTCCAGAAAGCAACTGAGTCCAGCCAGTATTTTGTTTGCAGTCTTGTGAGATCCTAAGCAGAAGGCCCAGCTAAGCTATGCTTAGACTCTCAGCCCACATAAACTGTGAGATAATAAAGGAATGTCATTTTAACCTGCTCAGTTTGAGATAATTTATTATGTGGCAATAGAAGTATAGTCACATATAATACACAATGATCAATTTGTCATTCTCCCCCTTCATGCTTACAATGCTGTCCAAGTCTTTTCAGGATGTCCTCTTCAATAGAAAGCATAACCAAAGCTTTTGACAGGTGCTCAGGAAAATTATTTGCACATAACATATGATTGATAACTTTGCCACTGGATTGATATTATACTGTCATAGTTTATAAGACAGTATTAGCAAAATACTACTACAGTTTACTTCAGCCATTTAACTGTCTACTCTCAAAATAGGCATTCCTTGTTATATGATGACTTATTACATCTCATTCCATTAAAGTATCATTTTAAAAACAGGATATAAACTCTATAAATATCCTCTGAAGACCCATGGTTTAAAGTTTTTCAATTTTTTGAGTGTTTTTGGACTTTACTACCAGATAACAAAACAGCAACTACGACTTAGCTAGAAACGCTCACCCTAAACACAATTAGAATCTCTCTGTTCAAGAGTGAAGCCTGCAGAAGGCATGGCTCCATGAGCACCCATTGAACAGGAAGTTCAATATATTTAAGCATAATCAGGGATCAGAACCATACTGGAGAAGTTCATCTATGGTCTAATTTATCCATTGTTTCCCCACTCCTCTCTCCCCAGGCGTCCAACACTAACTAGTCAAAGGCCAGATCATGAGGTCAATGTGTTTTGGTTAGTGTTCCTCCCCTCATGCACCTTCTATACACCCGTGTTCTGTTTCCATCATTTTCCTCATGTGTAACACTTCCATAATGGAGAAGTTTCACACCTCTCACATGTTCACTAAAATCAAATAAGGTAACAAAAGTGAAATTGTTCTCAATGACGAGAAAAGACTTCCAAGAATTTCACAAATGCTTACTTTTTAATGAGCAATCATTTTCTAGAATAGTAGGAGTTCAGTGCTTAGAATTTTGTCCAATGCCAACTGAATATTTGAATCTCTTTTCCAATGACCCATATTCACCCACTCATCAGATATATATATGAAACATCAACTAGATCTATATACTAGGAAAGGCCCTTCCAAGTGGCCTCTAGTCAATACCCTCCAGTGACAAGGAACTCCTTGAGTCCTAGGAACTTATTCCATTTAGGGTAGTTATAATTGTCAGGGGCTGGGGTGTAGCTCACTTGGTAGAGTGCTGCTCCCCACTTTCTGAGGCCCTGGGTTCGATCCCCAGCACCATGAAAATGGAAGAAGGACATGACAGTTCACTCCCAAAGCAATCCTGAAACAATCAGCAATGGAAAACATACGATGGTCACTATGAGTCACACCCCAGCCCAACTCCATGGCACCTAACAACAACATAATTGTCAGAAACTTCTGCTTTGTAGTGACAGCATCCATTTCCTTAGCAGGAGCTAGGTTCTGGGAGTGAAAACCAAGTGTCAAATGATGCTTGGCCACTATCTGGGAGATGCTATTTACTCACCTGAAGTAACAGTGAACAATACTGGGTAGTGTCTGCATGGTGTACGCACAGATTAAATGTACTCAGAACAGCTGAAAGAAACAATGAAATCTTCACAGAAGAGGTAGTACACAAATGGAGCCTTAAATGTCAGCCAGAACATGAGGAGTGGGAAGGCAATTTTAGATGAGCTGAACAAAAGGACTAAGGGCATGGGATGCGCTCACTGGAAAAGGATGCTTGTTTGATGCTAGTGGAGGGTCCTGAAAGCTTGACAAAGGAGTTTGAAACTGATATGGTGTGAACCAGGAAGCCTCCAAAAGTCACCGAAGCATTATTAGTTTCTTTCTCACAAGAGCACTTTTTGTTTGAGTGGCAAATGGGTGTTTTCCTTCACCCCAAAGAGGAAAATAGAAACAGAATACTGCAAGTCCAAAGCAGGATTTAGGCAAAGGGCCAGTTCCAGAGAAGGAGGATTTGAAACAAGACCAAAGCCTGTGGTGGTTGAGTCAACTGTTACTTGTTTTACAAATTTGTCTGAAGAAATTGCCAGAAGCAAGTGGCCTTCTGGTCACCTCTTTCTTTGTGCAGGGCTACTCCTGAAGTTGGTGGGAAATTATTTGTTCACTACATTTTGCCAAGAGGGATGAAGTATTTTTAATAGCTCCATAATTCAGAACACAGAATTCCTATAGTATAGACACTACAAATAAAAAAAAACTTTTAATTAATATTTGGGGCTAATCCATTATTTCTTCCTGTGTATGCCCTATGGTGAGAGTCTCTGAGTCACAGCTGGGGCCATTCTCATGCTCCATAACAGAACCCACTTGGGTAAGATAAATGTAAGTTGCATCTAAATAAAATGACAATTATTCCTTGCACCTCACCATACTGGATGAACAACATTCTATATGATGTTGTGGTACCTAAATCAGGGAGGCAACCATAGTGTGGGCCACCACTTACTCAGATTTAATCTCATTGAGAACCATCTCACTGAGAAGTGTTAAACAGAGACTGCTGTTCTTTTATTCCCTGACAAATGCAGAGCCAAGCCACAGGACCTGCTCTGCTCCTGCTTTTGCCTGAAGTTTGTAGTCTTCATTTATGTAATTGGGCTTGGACCTCAGGCTGTGACCAGTTCATTTGACCTTTGGGGACAGCTAAGACAGGGATACACCCAGTATCTACAGCTAAGCTTCTCTCAGCACTGTAAAGGAAAAGACATGTATTTCTTCTTCTGATTGTTTCTTCAGAGCAAAGATCAAGGCTCAGGGGCTACCTCAGGGGCAGGTTTAAGGGGGACATCTTATCACCATTATCTTACCTCATTTGGGGCATAGAGGAGCATGTTTACTAGTAATAGAAATAGAAAAGCAAGCAGGTAAGCATGATTTTGGAACAAAGATGACTTAGACTTTCAGATGTCACGCATTCGCTTTTTGAAAAATTTGTGGCTTTCCTTCTGGGAGGGAATATTTGCTGTATAATACTTAAAAGCAGCAGTCAGTAGTTACTCTGATAATCCCATAGGTTACCATGAAAAGTGAAAGACATCACATGATGTTGTAGCATCTTGGCATGTTTCCAAAAATATCCCTTATACTACTTTCAACCACTAAATCTGTATTTCCTAGATAAGTTTCACAGTTTTCATGATTTAAACAATTTGTTGACCAACTTCTATATGTGGAACACTGTGAGTAAAACAAAAGAATTGAATATGTAATCCCTGTCCTCAAATGTTCAAGGAACATGTCTTAAGTCTGTTTTAACAGAATGTCTCAGATTGAGAAATTTATAAAGAATATAAGTTTCTTTCCTCAAAATTCTGAAGGCTGAGAATGCCCAGATCAAGGAGCCAGTGATCTAGAGTGGGTCTTCCCACTGCATCCTCACATGGTGGAAGGCAGAGAGGAAAGAGAGGCTAACTCTGTCTTCACGCAGCAGAAGAGCAGAAGAGAAAACTCACTCTCACATGTCCTTTTTATAGCATCCTGAATCCATTCATGAGATTAGAGCCCACATGATCCAAATGCATCCCAAAGACCCACCTCCCCAAACTTCCATGCTGGGGATCAAGTTTCCAACACAAATTGAGGGGACACATTCAGACAATACCAGGGCATCTAGGTATGAAACTGAATGGAACGATACATGAGTAAAGAATTCAACTACAGAAATTAGAGTCTGTGATTTCAGCAAGGGAAAGGTTTACTATGAGTTAGAACAACAGAGCAAGAATATTATCACAGTAATGAGTGATATTCATAACTAGCTCCAAAGCAAACACTCTCTCCAGTGATCTAACCATCCAAATGCAGCAGCAGCTCTATTTTGCTCCATTTTACAGACAAGGACACAGAAGCTTAAGGCCACACAATGTATAAAGTAGGAAACCAGAATTTGAACTTAGGAATCCAACTTCAAATATCACATCTTTGATCTCAAGGCACCACAGATTAAAGATGACACAAATGTTCCCTAGTGCAGCACCATCCAACATTAATAGAATGTGAGCCACATGGGAATTTTAAGTTCCCTAACAGACACATTAAAAACTAAAAAAGTGAAATTAGTCATAGTAGTGTTTTGGTTAGCCCAATATATCCAAAATATTTTCATTTCTACAAGTAATTAACATCTTTTAAAAAAACTATTAATGAAATAGTTTATATTCATTTCTCCATACTTAGTCTTCCAAATCTGGTGTTTAATACTACCATCTCAATTTGGACTAGCCACATGCCAAGTGCTCAGTAGCCACATGTAGCTAGTGAACAGGACAATTCTGTGCATATTGTGGGAGAAGCAAGATAGTGAGAAATTCAATTTGAGGGATAGGGGTTAGAAGAGGGAGGGAAGGAGAGAGAAAGGCCAGAGATTAGATTCAACTACAATGGGAAGAATCACACAAATTTAAAGGATATTTTTTGTAGCTTTTTCATCCTTGTATCAATAAATGACAAATTCTATCCATCGAGCATAATTGTAGAAAAGTAAAGAATACCCTGGGAAACACCAGATACTGTTAGAAATCCCAGCTTTTGGAGTTTTAGTTACTATGTGATCACATGATTCTCCTTAGCAACATCTTGGCTTACAAGTACTGCCAGCCCCCTTGGGTTGCAAGAGGGACCTGAGATAACAAGAATTAATTATCTAGTAGCCTATATCCTTCTGTCTTTTCTTCTAATTTTCCAGAATAAAAGTATGAATTAAATGAAAGGGGTCCTCTACTCAGCCTTATTCAAGTCTTCAAGGTCCACATCTAGGCAAACAGCTGGCTTTCTTGACAGCAATCATCTCTATCTCTTGGCTAGGATCTTGAACTACTTAAACAAAGATGAGAAGGAATGAAAGAAAAAATTCCTGATTAATTTCCATCTTTGTGTCATTAAACCTAGCTCTAGAATAAAAAACATATCTTGATACCTATGAACTGGCAGGTTCAGTCACTAATGCTCATGACCTCTATGGCATAGAGCTAAGCTAAAATATCTCTCCCTTGGGTGCTGCTCCTAAGAGTTTAACTTTCACTTAAGCCATTTTTCCAGACTCTATCATTTCAAATATAAAGCAAACAAGGGTTGAGTTGAGGTTTCCTATTTGTAGCTCTCCCCCCAAATTAAGATATTCTGCCTCCCATCAAATCCACTCTCAGAAACTTCACTCACACTAAATTACAAATAATTCTCTGGTAGCTCTGTCCTCAAATTTGACGAAGTAGCCAAGTGCTCTGCAGATCATAGTATTCTTGGAATACCATGAAAAGTTGTCATATAAAAAATACATGATTACATAACTTTATATTAAATCAAATACCATCTTAGATCCTAGTATATAAAACAACAGAAATATGAAAAGAGTTGAAGGGAGAAAATTTTTTACAATTGATATTATCCCATCCTTTGACAGGACATTTTATAAAAGATGAAAATAGCCATATCCAAATGAATAGCAAAATTCTTTAAGAGTTTTTTTCCTTAGAAACTTAAAAACTAATAGGTCAAAGAGTCATCCCTTTTCCACGGGCTTTACTTTTTAACAGGATCCAATACTTTACGTTTGGCAATGGAGAAGTGATGTCAATCCTTAGCCACTAGAAGAGGAGGAGTGTTTTGTTTGTTTTTATGGTGCATGGTTACTCTCAGAAAGCCAGTGTAAAGAAGCATGCCAATTAAGAGCCAATGCCACAATTCCTAAGGACAAATCATCTGCATTGTGTATCACCTAGATGGCTGCATTAAATTGTGCCAGCAATCCAGAATCTGGCAGGAGTGGGAGGAGAAAAGAAAGACCTTTTAAATTGAATTGTTTGGCCCAAAGCTGCAACCTAACTTGATGTGTAAACAGACTGAAACCTACTCTTGTAAAAAGTAACTGAATCCCAGTCAATCACAAGCAGCCAACTGTTCAAACCATGTTCAAATGAGATAGACGAGCTGTAGTCAGTTGTCTCTCTCTGTACCTCACTTCTGTTTTCTGCACCTCACTTCCTTTTCTCTGACTACAAAGATAACCTACCCATGTGGATCTAAAACATTTTTGGTCCAGACTGCTGCCCAATTCAAGAATCACAAGTAAAGCCAATTAAAGTCAGCAAACTAGATTTGTTAGAGTTTTTCCTTTTAACAGGTTAATATACCAGTGTGGCTAAGAACTGGAAAACCACAGTACCATGTATTTAAACATCAAGTCTATTCCTTACTCCCAAAGCAGCTTCCATACACCCATGGCCTGTGTTTATCACAGCCATTGCATCAAAGCCCCTGACTATGCCCAAATTGGCAAAAACCAAAATTGCAATGATTCAAAATTGGCTGACCATAGCTGATTCTTTTCCTTACATTTTATTAGGTAGAAAGTCAAACATGTATGAAAGAGAATGCTAGGATGAGTTCTACTACTCATCGCCCAGCTTCAGGAATTATCAATATATGGCCAGGTTTGTCAATCTGCAGCCCTACTCCCTTCTTCCACTCATACACTACATTATCTTGAAATAAATCCCAGACTTTATCTCACTTCAAATGTAAATATCTTATTATGTGTCTACAAAAATATTAGAACCTTTAAAGAATATAACCATAATTCCATTAACATATTTGAAAAGTTAGTAGTAATTCTTTAATATAATCAAATAGTCATTGTTTGAGTATCTCTGATTGTCTCATATATTTTTAGTAGTTGGTTTATTTAAATCAGAATCCTCCCCCCAAAAGTCCATATATGTTTTGTTTCTATGCCTCAATATTTCCTGTAAACTGGAAGGCTTGGTTATATATAGGTTCAGTTTCTGCAGCAAGAAGACTTCAGAGGTGTGCTGTGTACTTCTATTACATCACATCAGGAGGTACATAATGCCTGATGCTAACATTGATCAACGAGTTCAGGTGTCGCCAGCCTGATCATCCATTATGAAGTTCCCTATCAGCTTTTCAACTAATGATCTTCACAGGCATTGATGTTAATTGCTTAGATCAATTATCTCATTACAGGTTGAAATGTTGATGTTCTAAATCTATCATTTTCTCTTCATTTATTAACTGGAATTTTTCTATAATGAAAATTTTTCATCAAATATTTGGTTGTTCTGTGATACAGGTCACAGAGGAAAAATAAGTAAAAAAAATTGGATTCTTTTCTATAATTTACCTATTTTTAGAATAATGGATTAGTCCCCTGGTATACTTCAAAGGTTATCAATTATTTTTATATCATTATAAGTTCATGTATATTAATGTATCTTATGTATTTCAATTCATTTGCAGTTATGTTCTTTTTAATTTTCAAATTCTTCTGTCTTTGGCTAGTGGGAGTCCTTCAAGTTGGTTTCTGAATCATTTTAACATATTACCTTTGTTTGTTTCCTTGTTTTCTAGAATGACAGGATTTTCCAGCCTCTCCTCCCAAATGTGGAATTCACCATTTGCCACAAACTCTGATTCAGTTTCTTACATATTGGTATTTATAGGCCATAAACTGGGTATTGATTGCTAATAGCCTGTTCTATGCTTTTTAGTAGAGATTTCTGATAAATATTTGTTTAGTAGAAATTTATATATTTTAAAATTCATACTTATATTTCCAATTCAAATTTAGGATGATAGGTTTTTGTTTTGTTTTAACCATGGTATATTTTTCTCTTAAATTGAAAAATCTTGATGCCTAGTGACATTAACAATTTAAGATTTCTTTGCAGGTTTTTTTTTTCTTACAATAGATATACCTCACAACATATCCAAATTACTGGGTTTTTTAATGTCATTTGAAATGTTTTCACTTGAAGCAGTTAACCCTTACTGGTATGTTTCTGGGACCACATATGATCTCCCAATGCATATATGCAAACTTAGGTAAGTGCTGGGGCTGGGATTTAGCTCAGTTGGTAGAGCGCTGCTCTGCAGTCTCTGAGGTCCAGAGTTCGATTCTCAGCACCACAAAAATGGGAGAAGGACATGGCAACCCACTCCCAAGGCAATCCCAAAACAATCTGCCATTGAAAACCCTATGAGAGTCGCTATGAGTCGGACACGACTCGATGGCACCTAACAACAACAACAACAAGGTAAGTGCTACAGTACCCCATGTCCACCACCTACCTTAGGGTCTATTTTATCCCTGCCATATCAGTTAAGTGTTAAACTACTTACATGATATACAATTAAGTTCATTTATTTCCTTTATCTTTTAATCTCTAAAGAGCATTTCCTTGTTTCAATTTACATGATTCAAAAGTCAGTCTGCAAAACAATACATAATTATATATACTTTTATTAGTTTATAGTTTATTTCTCCACTTTCATATACCAGGCTGCCAAAAAATTTATACACATTTTAAGAGATGTTATCTATGTATTATTTTTCAAAGCTGAATTGAATTACAGTGGTAAGGTATCTTATGATGTTCTGGATTATATTTCCACTATCACATCAAAACAAGTATATGATGCATTTTTAAAACAGCAAAATGGAATGCTTTCATCCCAACATGTGTACACAGTTTTTGGCAGCCTTTGTGTATATTACTCTATACTTTGCTCTTTTTTTCACTTAAACCAACACATAGAGCTATTTCTTATTTGTTTACTAGTTTCACAGTGCTCCACTGTGTAGGTACACCCTACCCTAGTTGATTCTTTAAGCTATGTAAGAACAGAGAGCTATAGCTTCATTTATAGGGCTAGAAACAACAGAAACCTGCAGCAGAACCTCAGTTTATTCCTCGCCCTGCTTATTCTACGTCTGTGACATTGAGTTGTAGATATTTAACTTGGTATTTCTGCCTAATAATCCAAATCCTGACTATCTTCAGGTTTGACCTCCCCCATTCACAGCCAGGTGCCTCAGAGTAAGCTGACTCATCCTCCAGTGTGAAGATGGACCTGACTTGAGGCCAGTCTCAAACCCCTTGTCAGAAATAGTTGAGAAGTGACTATGTTCCTAGCTAACGAGACTGAATGATAAAAAGCCTATTGACAAGCTTCTCTAGAAAGTTGCCTCACTCTTAGGAGAGCCACCAGGAAAGAAAATATTTCTTCTGTACAATGAGATCCCCGGATGTGACACTTAGAGATTCTGCAGCCATCTTGCTTCCACCTTGGGGATGACCTGAACCCTGACAGTAGCAGAGAAGAGTGAAAGGTTTTCCATCCTTGATGACATGGCTGAGTTAATGAGTCAGTCCACCAATCTCAATGAAAACATCCTCTGGACATCCCAATCTATGAGGTGATACATCTTGTTGTTTGGTGCCATCTGTGACAACACTTTGTCTCTGTATTTAAAGATAAACACCCTCAAATTTAGAAAGTAAGTGATTATTATGCACATCACCAACTTTCCTCTTCCACTATGCCTGTTACATGACTCATTTTCCTTCAATGCATCTGGAGAGGAATTTGGAGGTATTCCCAATTTCCAAATGAATCTAAACTTCAGCTTGTTTATCTACTATCACATAATTTAAACACCCTTCATGCTCTGGCCCAAGTTTCTAAATCCTTTTGCCTCTCATTGCTGTCTAGGAAGCCTGGCCCTCACCCTCATCCTTCACTCCTCTAAAGCAACAGCAGCAGTCTCAGAGTAGGAAGCTTTGATAGAAGTTTTGGGGTTAACAGAGAACATATGCAGAAAAAACTTCACACTGAATGTCAGCCATCCCTATCCAAGGGATTCATTTGTTCTTCCATCTACAGGGGATTTATCACTGTCTACACCCCTTCCAGGATTCTAACTTCCAAGCATGTTCATGAGCTACTGCCCACTCCAACCTTTTTCTCTTCCTGGTCCTTTTACCATCTCAAGGTCACAGACAACTCCAAACCTCCTTTATTTCATTATACAAGCAGTTACTTCTTTGCTTAAACTTTTATTCCAGCAATGTCCAGATACCTTGCTTCCAACACCAAACAGATTCATTAAAACAGATTCCTAAACAAAATAATAATCCTGTCTCTGAAAGAGGAACTCTGCATTTCTCTTGGGTCTATCTGCTTAAATTAATCTACCTCTTAAAATTTTGATTTTCTTATCATTAACACTCAAAATAGGAATGATGGCTATCTTGCAGCATTGCTAAAAATCTTTATCAATGGGTGAAGTTGGAAATTATATTTAAACTGTCTCATCTGTAAAATAATAATAATAATAATAATAATAATAATAATAATACCTGCCTCATAGCTTATAAGGTTTCTGTAATGATTAATTGAATTCATATACATAAAGAGCTTTGAACTATGCCAGGTACATAGTAAGTACTCAAGCAATGTTAGCTGCTGCTGCCATTATTTGATCAGACATCTTTGATCTAAAAAGGTTGTTTGGATTTGCTGTCACAGGGAGATAAGAGAACCTATAGTACAAGGTAATTGTGAGGACTGAATGATGTATATGACCTCAGGCAGCACTTGGCATGTAGTGACAAGAACAGGCATACTCTCAATGCTGGGAGGATTAGTGATGGAACGGATACCGACTCGACGGCACCTAACAACAACAACAAGCCTGCAACTGTAGCCCTGTGGCATCCGATCCTGTCAGATCTTGGAAGCTAAGCAGGGTCGGGCCTGGTTAGTGCCTGGATGGGAGACCGCCTGGGAACACCAGAAGCTGTAGGCTTGGGAGAAGGACCTGGCAACCCCCTCCCAAAAATCAATCTGCCATTGAAAACCCTATGAACAGCAGAGAAGCACTGACAATAGTGTTTCCCCTGTTGTACAGAGGGTCGCTATGAGTCGGATATCGACTCGACGGCACCTAACAACAACAACAACATGTAAAGTACCCACACATGGTAGAAGATCAATAATGTCAGATCCTATCATTTCACTTCTTGGGAGGTTAGAGATATTGTTAGAGACTGAGGCAGGATTGGAGCACCCAGTGTTTTAAAAATCCCAGCAGAAAGCCCTGTTTTGATTTCCATAGAAGGCATCTTGCACTGCTGTTGTTACCCTTGTTAGTATTTTTAGTAGAAGTAGCAGTGCTCTGGAGCGATAGCTGAGCTACTGCCTCTGCCAGGTACCATGTTCATAGGGTATGGGGAACTAAAGACAGATATGATCCAAATCTTGCTTACAAGGTGCAAGCAAAGAAGGAAAAGTTTTATTTCCCTCTCCCAGTCCCCTACCATGCTCCTGGTGGGGATAGGCCAGCCTCTGGGAGAGTTACTTTCATTCAGGCAACTCCCACCCTGCCACAGTGAGTTAGCAGGTTTATAACACCAGCTTGGAGCCATGGTCTGCCTACACTGCAAGAGCAGGAAGGAAACAGAGAAGCGGCCTTTCACCTGGTCCTTGTCCAGTTTTATCTAGACCCAGATGAACCAACAAGCCATATCAGCTGCCCCAGGAATTTAAAATGGACATGGTAGTGAGAAAACCAGAGAACACAACTAATCCCTGAGCCCAGACACCAAACATTACCAAATACGTGGGTCAAAGTGACTGAACATGTTAGAATCCCTCAGGAGAAGTCACGGGACAGTAGGGAACTGGAGTCAGAGAAAGATGTTCTCTGTCCTTCCTGTGGAAGTGCTAAGAGAATGTTTTTGTCATTTCCATGGAGATTTACAAATCCAAATCTGCAAAGAACAAGATGGCAACAGAATCAGGTACACATGGGTGAGAGCCTGAGCTAAAAAGGTGATTGGCTGGCCCTCAAGCGCAGGCCACCTCTCTCACTTGGTGAAACAGAAGCAAGTGGGACCCCAGGCCCACAGGGTGTATGAGTAGCACCTGTCTGGTACAATCCATGGAGCCGCATGATGGGTACTGGCCGGGGGCGGGGGGGGGGGGGGGGGCCTCTGAGCATGGATTTGGGATGATTCAGCCTCCAAAGAGCAGAAAATAAAACATCAGGAATACAAGTCAATTTAACACTGAAATCAGAGGAACCCCTTGATCTGCCTCCCCAGAATCCCAGAGGCCCAACTCTTAGAAATAAAAACCCTGTGGAGTTAGCTTTTTCAGTCATTGTGCCAAAAGTAGACCCAGGAGGAAGGGGAGAGGAAAAACCTGGTGCAAGGAAACTGGCTACTTAGAGGACTGACCATTATGATTTAATGGATGTCTCTTAAGAAAGGAACTAATTAAACGCACCTGCACTAAAATGATTGCAATGGCTTTTATCTGCCCACACAGAGAAAGTGAGAACCACAAAGTCTGAAACACAGCAAGCAGCAGGCTTAATTGTCTCCAGTAAGGAATGGCTTTTGTTTTGCTCAGTGCTCCATCAAAAACACTAAGTGTTAATGTACCCTGTATAATCTATCTGGCCAGCTAACTAGTTTAATCCATCACACACCATGTGAAAGAATAAAAGCAGGTTGGTAGTGACAAGTTAATAGTAAAGGCAGGAAATAAAATGGAGAAACACACTTTGATTGATGGTGCAGAACTATTAGGTGCTACTATAGATGGACTCTGCCCAGTTTTATATAGTGGCCAATCAAAGCAAAATAGATATAGTAATTTAAAACTTTAAACATGTTCCCTCAATTAAAATTTTAAAAGGCCAGTGGACATATTGCATTCTGTTGGGACAATGAAAGTTCAATTACAGCCGACTCTCAAATATCTACAAGTAGATCCGGTATAACAAATCTTAATTCTAGCTCCTCATTGGCCTGATTATCTGCTCTTCAAGGCTACTCTCTTTTGTTACAAAAGTCTCTACTTTGCCTCTATCCACACTTACCTACACTAAGTGTAGCTGAATGAAGTGGGTTCCTTTGGAGTAGAAACATTTCAGATCAAACACACATTTGCCTTCTTTCTCGGCAGAAACTATGGGAAAGTGAGGTGCACCAAACTAAGAAGGGATCTAGAGGAATCTACTAGAGCTGATGTCTTCCTGCAGTCTAAAATAATAATGCTATCCACTCCCAAACGGTGAGGGAAGATGAGGAAGTGTCACATAAGCAAAATGGGAAACATGCATGGCTTTCCAGAACTTCTGGTTCGGTATCGTGGGGCTTTTAGGTTTAATGGAGCCCAAAAACCAAAGCTAGTGCCATCTTGGTCTGTTCAGAGTTTTATAGAACAAGTGGTTGGAACGCTTGTAAATAGGTCTTCAATATTAGAGTATGTGAGGGTCTAGGAATTTATCCTAGCAATAAAATCAATCTCTCTCTTCCTCTCTCTCTCTCACACACACAGATGATACACATATAAGATCAATCACAGCAAAGGCAAAATATTGAAAACAACTGAAGAGAGAATTTGTTAAAGTGTGGCACATCCAGTAGTCGGATGCTAGCAGGGGTGAGAAAAATGACAATGATTTCTCTATACTAACATGAAATGATCTCCAAGTCATATTGCTAAGTTAAAAAAAAAAGACGAAAAGGGTATGTATGTTACAATACCAGTTATATAAAAAGATATGTCATACATATACACATCCACACACATACTGGCTCATAATATGCATAAATTTCTCTCAAGAAGAATATAAAGGCCTCATAACCTTAGTTGCCTTTAAGGCAAGGAACTGGATGGGTGGGAACAGAAATGGAGATACTTCATTATACACTTTAGAACCTTTTGAACATGTGAATATATTACATATTGAAAAGCAAATAAATTGCCCAGTTAGTCCCCTTAATCTCTATTCCCAGCTCTCTCATCTAGCTTTCTCATCAATTAAGTCACTCCAGTTTCTGTGTGCAGGCACACTACGACCCCCAGGCCCTTCTTCTGTAACCTTTGTTTCTGTCTTGTATATCTCCATCAGGAATCACTTCTCATTATAGTGATGCCACCATTAACATTCTTCTGTGCTTCTTGGTCACAAACCAAAGAACTGTACACCAAATTATCTGGCAGGAGATTTAGTTACCTCCACCGAAAGGTCCAGAAATAAATCACCTCCTCAGCAGAGCCTCAGCTCAGCAGTGACTCATATCATTGACCTTGATGATACAACCTATTTGCTCCCTGTAAAATGCAGACGCTTTCTTTCCTGAAATGACTTCAGACCCTAATATTAGCCTTGCCAGGCTGTAAATTGGCAGTTCCCATCTTGGCTTCTCACACCCTACCCCAAAGCCCCTGAGTAATCTCAGTCCAGAGAGTTGTCTTACCAAAGCCCAGGCACAAAGAGAAGGGAAGGTTTCCATCTGTCCATTTCTGCTGTGGTGTCCCATGTCACAGGATGTCCCACATGAGGCTCAGTCAATTCTATCAGAGCTTTGCATGCTGTGGTGCTGCCTGTCTAGTACTGAGGTCCTCCTCCACACTCATTTTCTCTCCTCTTGTCTTCCAGCTTAGGACCCAAACATGCCACATGTTGTCTTGGCGCCACTCACCACCTCAGATTTTTCTTAGAGGTTTACTAAAACAGATGTCCTTTTTAAAAGCAATTGCAGCCAGGCATGATGGTGCACACCTATAATCCCAGCACTTCAGGAGGCAGAGATAGGAGGATCACAGGTTCAAGGCCTGAGGCAGCCTGTGTAACTCTGTGACACCTTGACTCAAGACAAAAAATAAAATAGGGGCTGGAGGTGCAGCTCAGTGGTAGAGAACATGCTAAGTATGTGTGAAGCCCTGGGTTCAATACCCCAATACCATAATAAAATAAATAAAAAATAAATAAGTTACAGTTTGGACCACCTAACTAATACCACAGCCTATGTTGGAAAAAAATTATGGAAGTTCATTGACAGTCCTGAGTCTGACTTTCTACTTCAAAATTATAAGGAATATCAAGAATGTCTACTACACAATCTTCAGACCAGGGCAATTTGAATCACTCAATAGTCAGGGTGATAGGGAAGAAACAGTTTGGGCACCAGAGGGATCTACATTTGAAAGGTTCTTTCAACTCATTTAGCAGCAACCTCAAACTACTCAACCCCTATAAGCTCAAGTTTGCTCATAAAATACGGACTGTTCTTAAGATTAAAGTGGTTCAAAGTACTATAACATCACAGGCATTGCCTTCGGGCCTTTCCCTTAAAACCCACCACCTACAAGACCAATGTAGTAAGTTATAAGTTGGATTACACTGAAGGGATTTCACCCATTTGAAATGACGGTGCTATTTAAGGCACTGTGTGAGGACAAAGGAGAAAGGAGATTGAAAGAGATGAGAAAGGTCTCCATAGCAAGCTCCTGGCTGACCTCAACACAGCCATTCCTAACCACTTTCCACTTTGACCCCTTCCTCCTAGAAAGCTGGAGAAGTTATACAGCCACTTTACCCAGATTTGTCTCAATTGCGAGTGGCCAGGTACATAGCTCTGGCCAAGGAGAAAGAAAGTCAAATGCCTACTAGCAGATTTATAAGGAAAAGCAAATGATAGAAATGGCTACTCTTCCCCTTCCTCTTCTTTCCTAACTTTAATGTTGATGACTGGAGGGATAGCAGCCCTCTTGCAACTATGAGGCAATAGCATGAGGAACCAACCAAGAGAATTACCCTGATATCGCCAAACCACCAAACCAACCGCAGAACTGCCTGTCTCTGGATCCTATGAAATAATTCATCCCCTTAGCTGGTGATGTGCCCTAACCAGAACATAGCCAGTGAACCCAGGTCACTAAGACTCATATCCTTTTTAAGAATCTACAGGTATTTCTTTTTATTGTAAGTAGCTTTATGTTTTAGTTTGAACCTTTCTTAAGATATTTTGTCTGTTTGGGTTTCAAAGCATATATTTATTAACATTTTATAAATAACATTAAAACTCTTCTATTATAATTTATTGACAGTAATTAAAAAATATTTGGTACTCTAAATGAAAATCACTTTTTTGTTGTTGTTGTTGTTGGTTGAACTCAGGGCCTCATACATATACTTTGCAAGTGCTTTACCACTGGACTGCATGCCAAGCCTACTTTTTATTTTTTACTTGGAGGCAGGGTCTCACTAATTTACACAGGCTGCCTCTAGCCTCAAACTCACAATCTTCCTGCCTTGGCCTCCTGAGTCGCTGGGATTAAAGGTATGCACCACCATGTCCAGCCACTTCTTGATATTTTTAACTGGAACTTTATTCAATTATGGAACAAAAGACAAAATATAAAGCACTTGCAACAAAAAGAAATACCTATACATCTTTAAAAAGGATATGGGTTGTAGTGGCCCCAAGTCACTGGCTATGTTCCAGTTAGGGCCTACCACCAGTTAATAAAGTTTCTGCTGCCCATAGCGCAACACAATCCAAAATGATACAGTTGCTTCCTTTGAGGAATCTATAGTCAAGTGGTAGAAATAAGATATGTTTTCAAATTTCAAAAATACAAAGTGGGAGTTATGAGTATAATTTGACAGAACATAGTAAATAATATAAAAGTCATAACCACATTTATCCAAATATTTTAGGAAATGCTGGTAGAGGTAGTGTAATACTTTATCCCACAGTCAGCATTCTAAAATATAAATGCATTATGCATATAGCTGAGCTCTTCAGCAACTACAAATGAAAGGCACATTGCTTGGAGAATATCCAATTTTGCATATGCTAATCTTTTCAGATATATGAAAACCATGAAGCAAAAGGATGTAGAAGAACTGTAGAGAATCTGACAATGCCTAAGGTTATAAAAAGTCAATTTACAGCACAACATGCATTTGGTTTGCTACTTTCCCAAGCATTTGTTAAATGCTGCACAGATATGACAAAATTTCATATTCGCCTAATACTATAGATAGAGCAAATACACAGATTGAATAGGCTGCAGATATTTTTTTCTTCCTGAATTTTTCTATTGCTTCTATGTCATGTTTGGTTTAAATAGAAAGTTTAAAGTGTATGGCATATTTTTCATACAGTATATCAGCAGAGTATGAATAATTTTGTGGTCTGTTCTGCAATGTGTGTGCAATTAACATAATGTCTGAAATATAAGCATATCTTTTCAGTGATTTACTGCATGATTTTTAGAACAATGAGGAACATTAACTCAAGTCTCATGTTTTAAAACATTTCCATAAAATGTTCATCCAAAATTGGCAATGTCTTCCCATCAGAGACCTCACTAGGTCCAAAGGTGGCAGAGCTGGAAAGTCTCCACAAATGTACAATATGAACTCTTCTGGTTCCATAATTTACTCAGTCAGAACAATCTTAAGATATGTGTTATCTGTGCTTCTATTAAGCCTAAAAATTATAGGAGTATTGCCTTTTCCAGGAAAATCTGTGCTCCTCTGTTTCAAAAATATTGTTGCTTGTTGTTAGGTACCATCCAGTCAGGTCTGACTCATAGCAACACTATGTACAACAGGACAAAACACTCCCTGACACTGTGCCATGCACATAATCTTTCTTATGTTTAAGCCCATGTTGCAGCCACTGTGTCAGCCCATCTAGTTGAGGGTCTTCCTTTTTTTCATTGACCCATCATTCTCCCAAACTTGATGTCCTTCTCCAGGGATTGGTCCCTTCTAACAACATGTCCAAAATACGTAAGACACCGTCTAGCCATCCTTGCTTCCAGGGAGCATTCTGGTTGCACTTCTTCCAGGAGAGATCTGTTGGTTCTTTTGGCAGTCCATGGTATACTCAATATTCGTCTCTAGAACCATAATTCAAAAGCATTGATTCTTCTCCTGTCTCCCTTATTCACTATCCAACTTTCACAAGCATATTATGTGATTGAAAATACCATGGCATGAGTCAGACACATCTTTGTCTTCAATGTGACATCTTTGCTTTTCAAAAACATAAGTAGGAAATCTGCATACATTTTATTTAGGCCTTCATTCAACCAATATCTATGGAGTGCTCTCTGTTGTGGCACTAGACCCAAGGATGCACAGTGAAATAGGACACACTTTCCTGACCTCCAAAAGCCCAAGGTCTGACAGGGGTTATAACCACTCAAGCAAGTGATTGTACAATAATACACTTGGAGACATATTGGTCATCAAAGGTATTCAGAGAGTTGGCAGTCTTTAAGAGGAGGTATGTGGCAGTTAAATCTAGCAAAGAAGGGATAATGTAATGAGTAGAAAGGCAGAGGTAGGAAACTAGCAAAGGGAAGCGAAGATTGCAGAAGGTAGGATGGGGAGAAGAAACAATATAGAGGGATAAAGGGAGACAGGATAATCTCAATGTAAACGATGTGACTTCATGAGTACAAGGGGAAAACGGGGATAATCCAAATATGCATGTGTTTTACTGCATTAGTCAAAAGGTTCCATAAACATCATAAGTTGTTAAAAATATAACCAAAAGTGATACAATAGTTGCATAATGGAAAAAGAAAATGCTCTATTACTCTGTACCCCACCAACATTTACCAACAAAGGGAAAAAAATCAAAGAAAAAAATAAAAATAAAACAGGATGCATGAGACACTTTGAATCTCCTATTTAAAATCTTAGAGCTCAAAAGGGAAACCAGAAGAAGGAAAAATAGCTGAGTAAAGACAAATTTCCTACATGTCACAGTTTGCTTGGAACTTGCCATTCAAGCAAGCCTTCTCCAGAATGTAATTTCAAGAGCTTCTTCAGAGTTCCTCAGATCGTGTGTGGTCTTGATCTGTTGAATCCCTATTGGCAATAAATTCTCTTAAAAGAGACCATAAATGATGAGTTACAATAAAGTCCCTCACCTACTTTTAGTTGATGTATTCTTTGCTTTAAGAAGTGCTTTTGCATATGCATGTATAGAAATGTCCTTATGAAACCCACTAAGTTGTACACTAACTTAAAAAATTACTAATAAGGAAAAAGGTATCACACAAAAAAGTATTTTGTGTGACTCTGTGGCTCCTCTGACTTGAAGTCTGAATTGGATGTCACCACGCTTCTCCTAATCCTGAGCAATTTTTTTTTCTTAATACTACCACATTCCACTTAACAGAAAAAGAGCATCCCAACACTCTTGTTAAACAGGCAGCACCACAAGGTTTTTGCAAGAAATCAAAGTTGATTTCACTTCCTTAGTAAATGTTTTTAGACACCATGCATTAGAAACACCTAGCTAGCTGGAACATGCTCCCTGCCTTCAAAGTCCTTACAATCTAGAAGGGACGATGCCATGTGATTAAATCACTCCACTAAAATGCTAAGCAGCCTATTGAACATGGTACAACAGAGGCCTGAGGGATACAGAGTTGAGATTTCTGGGAAGTTCAGATACAACTCAGGGAGGGAAGGAGTGTTGAAATATGAGTGGGTACTTGCCAAAAGCACACAGAGGAAAGACATTCTAGATACCGGTATAAGCAAAGGCCTAAAGGCGAGAAACAGTCTGGCATGCTCCATCAATTACAAGCATTTTATTTTTGTAGCTGGAGTATGGGTTGGCTACAACAGGATGCAAGGGGAGAGCTGGCATCAAAATAAAGTTCCACTAAAAAGTGCATGGATGTTATGCTAAGGAGTTAGGACTCAGTGGGGATCTCCCGAAATTTTTAATCTGGTTTAATATAAGGTGATTTGGGGGGAAGGTACCAGGCCTGTTCCTGCCACAAAAGGGCCCCTGACTACTCACTGGAGCAGGATAGGAGACTATTTCCAAGCTGTCCATCGCTTTCATTGTATCCAACACCCAAGACTAAGAGACTGGGCCAAAAAAGTAAAATTCAGATGTTTGACTGGTTAGGTTCCCCAAGTACTAAGGGATGGCTTTTAAAGTGCTAGGGGTCCTGGAAACAGACGGAGATAAAGCATTTTCCCAATTTTTCCTAATAACTGATGCAAGTCCGGTGGAACCGATCAGAAACCCCAGCGCAAAAGGCACTGCTGTGAAGCTTATATTGAGCACTTGGCCCTCTTTCCATCTCTCAGGAAACTGGAGAGTGGGCCAAGTGCATTTCAAGTTTTCAGCTTCTCTGCAAGAAAAGAATGAGTTGGAAAAACAGTTTTCAACAATGAAGCATTTGCTTCTTTCAACAGAATCTTCCACCAAAACTCTCTAAAGCCCCTCCTAGTCCCACACCCAAAGTGCAAATATAGCAGGTCAGGTGCAAGTTCAGCCTAGGACTCTGTGTGACACTCCCCTCTGCTCTGCAGTACCCGGGGAACACAAAGGAAGTGGCTGGTGTTGAATTGGACCGTGGAGTTTGCTGCTTTGTGGTGTGTGGTGGCCTCTAGTGGAGGCCCGACCTCTCAGCCAGGTTCAACTCCAAAGAGAAGAAGTAATAAGGACATTTTATTACCTGTTGTGCTACTTGGTGGGGTTCATTATCTGGCCAATAAATTAAGTAACAGTTGCATAAGACATAAGTAGACATATAGATACATAAATGCCATCTTTTTTTATGCTTGTATAGCAAGTGTGAGTTCTTTAGGCTATAAATTGAAAGGAGAAATCGGTTTTTTTCTTTTTGTATACTTTTTATCTCAAGTCTTCCTCCCTTCACTTGGTAATACAAGTTTCATCTCAGACCAATCAGGATAAACTCAGGCAGGCTAGAGGTTTCTTTCCATGCCTTTGTCTACACATTTTGTCCTGCTGAGTTATATAGTGCTCCTCTGATGATGAGGAGGTGACTTGTCTCAGCACCCATCACCACTTCGCAGTGGCATCCCTGAGATGAAAATGCATCATCAATGGCTGGTTACCTGTGTCTGTCTGGGTCTTTCCTAAAGGTGTTGAGTTCCCTGGGTGCTCACTGTGTCTGAATCTTCTTCTGTCCACTGGTCCTCTCTCAGATTGTCAGAGGCCTTCTCCGAGGTGGCATGGGGGCTTTTGGGTGCTCTCCCATGCTACCCTAGAGTGGGAAAGTCAGTGGGGCTGTCTGAGGTTCTCGTTGCCAAGAGGCTGCATCATTGCCATGCTGGATGGTACAGGATAATTGGCAAGCAGATTGCCCTCCAGGGCTTCACCCGAGAAGCCACTTTCCCTCAGGGCTCCTACTCCTTAGGGTGTAGGGCCTCAGCCATTGTCCAGCATCTAACCACCCAGCTTTCCCACCACTCGGCTGCCTTCTATGCAGTCCTTCTGTGGTCTGTAAGGTGCATAAAGCCAGTTTATTTTTCTCAGCTCGTTTCTGACACATACAATGCCCAGGTTCACAGCTGTAAAGATTTCCCCACTTCCACTTTCATGACTCTTACTTCTATTATGAGTTTCAAAAAGCCAAGTATTGTCTCTTTGTTCTTTGAAGTGCTCATCTGTTGCAGCCCTAGAGCAAGGTCAGCCACTGCCAACGGTCATAAGAATTAACTAGGGAAAAATGCTGTGGTTGATATATCCAAATTTTTATCTTGCCACATTTGTTGCTGTCACAAAGTTAAAGAAATAGGATGATTGGGGGCTTGCTCCTGCCCTGGAGAGCCTGGAGCTCTCCTCTTCCTCTCAATCTGCTTCAGAGGTCCCACACTGCTCTGAGGAGATGTACAACCACCACATCCTATTCTTCCTGCCCACCAGCCAAGGTACCATGGTATGAACAACTGACCTAAAAATGCCCACAGTGGAGGGCAAATTGAGACAGACCAGCTGTCTCCTACAGGAGAAAACCAAAACCCTTCTGACTTCTTCCAATATGACAAAGACACCCTCCACCTGGTCTCCTCTAGATTGAGGTAGGTTAGGCTAGGGAGAAGGACCTGGCAAACCACTCCCGAAGCAATTGAAAACCCTATGAACAGCAGAGAAGCACTGACAAAATGCTGGATATGGCACAGTGTCAAAGAGTGTTTCGTTCTGTTGTATGTAGGGTTGCTTTGGGTCAGACCCGACTAGACAGCACATGACAACAGCAACAATAACAACAACAACGTCTCAGAAAGTACTTGGAACTGAACACCTCGGGGAGTTTTTGAGTAGCAGTTCGCAGTTGATCTGAGTCTCAAAGGACAGGAATAATGGGACAGAGCGACTTCCAGGGGGAGGAATCAGCACAGAAAAAAGCCAAGAGTTGGGAACACATACAAGGAGTCAAGGCAAAGGAGAATGTTAAAGATGACCCCAAGGATGAACACAATCAAAGTACATTATATACAGGCATGAAAACACCATAATGAAACTCATTATTTTATACAATTAATATAAGCTAATACTTTTAAAAAGAGAGGACCCCAAGGCTTTATTTTTGTATTTTGTTTGTTTTACAGTAATAAGGAGCTAAACCCAGGACCTTGCACGTACTTTACATGTGCTCTACCACTGGGCTGCAATCTGAGTCCCTTTAAGAAAAAAAAAAAAATTTATCTTGAGACAGCTCTAAGTTACTCAGGCTGCCTCTGGCCTCAAACTTGCAAATCTCCTGCCTCAGCCTCCCAAGCTGTTAGGACAATAGGCATGTGCCACTGTGTTCAGCGGACCCCAAGGTTTCATTCCTGGCATTATTAGGCAGATGGTGTAACTCTAAGCAGAACTGAGGCTTCTTGTTTATCATAAATAGCCATGTGTTATATTTTTCTGTGTATATCTTGCCTTCTTGAAACCAGAAATCAATTTTACTCATTTATTCCTTCATATGTCTTCTTGGCAACCTTAAAGGAAATAATCCACTTATTTTGTAGTCACCTGAAAAGGTGCCACAGAAGGTATTCCTCAATTTGCTTATTGGCTTTTCTCCATTAAAGAGAATATGACCAAAATTATTGATGCTATGTTTTCCTCAAACTATTTTTCAAAACTTTGCTGGTTAGGGAAAATCCGTTTTTTGTTTGTTCGTTGTTTTTGAGATGGGTTTTGCAATTTAGCCCAGGCCAGCCTCAAACTCTTCATCCTCCTGCCTCAGCCTCGTGAGTGCTGGGATTAAAGACCCATGTGGCACCACATCAGCTTGGTATTTCTACTCTACATGCTTTCAACTGTGATTTGGATGAGATTAATATATCTTAAATCATTAGCATTAATAATTATTTGACCTTCAAAATATTATGTCTCAGTGTCCTTTGACTCTGCTATTTACCTTGTCAACAAGGTAGCTTCTTTCTAACATGAAAAAAAGCGTGACTCTCCCTGTTGTAAATACACTTAACTGAGTCCAGATGGAAATACAGAAATGTTTAACTGCCTCAGCACTTCCTGATTCTGGTTATTGGTAGAACCACAGGCATACAAGAAACAAGCCACCAGGCTCAGTGGCACATGCCTATAATCCCAGTAACTCAGGAGGCTGAAGTAGGAGGATCAAAAATTTGAGGCCAGAGACACCCTGCGTAATTTAGTGAGACCCTGTCTCAAGATAAAAACATTTTTTAACAAGGGGGCTGGACACACAGCTCAGTGGTAAAGCACTCGTCAAGTATGTGCAAGGCCCTATGTTCAACTCCCCACTACCATAAGAAAATTAAAAAGAAGAAGAAAATGAAAATGCCTTCTCATTTTGTCTGAAACATAACTACCCTCAGGTTTTCTCATCATGCCAAGAAATTCCCTCAGGCTCAGCTGACTTCAATTCAGCTCAGCAGGGTGCCTAGAACCAGGTTCCCTTCAGAAACTCTGTTCTCCCATTTTCTCTGTGATAGGATAAATACCCATCACCTGAGAGACTTGGACCTGTTTCTTGCAGGAAATTGTCCTCTCTCATCTTCCTGCTTCTGCCTCTCTATTGCACATGCCATTAGTGAGGCCAAATCCACAAATATTAAGAGCTATTCATATGCCACGCAGAAAAGTTACTGAGAGTCTGGGTAAACAGCCCAATGATTTCTACATTTGGAACAGCTGTCTGAAATCCTACCTTAAGTAAGTAAAGCTAAGGAGAAAAAAAAAAAAAACTATTTGGAAGCCCATACCTAATTCTGCTTGTTTATTTGAGTATCTCAAAAATTCTTAGTACTCTCAGGAAGTTTTGTTTTTGCTTTTGTTTTTTTTTTTTTTAATCATCTATCATTCCCAACAAAGAACATTTGACTGCACAGGATTTTAAAATCCAATACGTATGTTTTGCCTTTGCACATTCCCCAACCCTCAGTTTCACTTTACCAAACCATAAACATCACATAAGACTCATTCCCTCAAAGCCAGGTATACTATTACTCTCAGGAACTTTCCACAGTCTTTAGGTTTTGACTAACCCATTCATCTCTGCTTCATAAACTTTCTTTCTTTGAACACCTTAAAATCAATATTATCCATTCTTATTCTGGAGTTAGAAGCTTGGGGCCCAACCCAAGTGCATTTCATGTTCTATCAGCTTTGCATCACTATGAAAAAATACATGAGATAATAAATGTTTTTTAAAAAAAAAGGAAAGACTTATTTTGGCTTACGGTTTCAGAGGTCTCAATCCATGGTTGGACTTGTTTTGAGGCCTGTAGCAGGCAGAACATCACGGTGTGGAGTGCAGGGTAGAGCAAAGCTGCTCATCTCATGGCCGCCAGGAAGCAGAGAAAAAGGAAGAGGGCAAGGTGCCTATATGCTCTGCAAAGGCACATCCCTCTGACCTCACTTCCTCCTGTGAGGCCCCACCTCTTAAAGGTTCTACCACCCCCTAAAAGCACCTCAGGCTGGCAACCAAGTATTTAGCATATAGACCTTTGGAAGACTTTTAAGATCTAAATCATAATGCCGAGATCAGGTAGGACTACAAAACTAAGAGGCAGCAGCTCCCAGGAAGTAGCTATTTTTCTTCAGAATTTTATATCCTAGATTCAGCCTAGAGCCACAGCAGTTTTAGAGCTATAAGAGATCTGAGAAACAAGTGGTCCTATCCTGAGACATTCCACTCCCTGGAGAACATTTTTCCAGGTCCAGGAAATTCATATGGAAGATGGATGTTGGGCAGATGGGACACCTGTGTTGAATTAGTTCTCATGCAGCTTGTTTGATACCTGAGTATTTTGATTTCTGGGCACTTCAATTCCAAACATATTTCTTCCATTTCTTTTGTGGCCAACCCTCCCCATCTTTACACATTATTTGTCTTGTTGGCTTTTAGCTTTCGTGGTCTACTTACTAGATTCCCTCCAGAATTTTCTTTCCATACTCATCCTCTCAGTGGACTCCTAACCTGCCAGTGAGCCCATTTGTGTTCATTCTGAAACCCTCCACATCCTTGATCCAAGGGAGCTGCTTTTCAGAAATTCTGACCTCTTTGTTTCATAAATAAGGAAATTGAGGCCAAAGATCATAATCATAACTGAGCAAAGTTTGAACCCAGCACCCTGGCTCCAAATGATAGACTCTTTCTTCTACATACATTTTAGAATAAATCAATAAAAATAGCACATTAACTTAGTGTAATCTCAGCTGTGGCCCTCACTCTCATCTCCCTGGCCTCAGAACTCTGGGTTTTTTTCCCCCTAACTTTGGTGCAAGCTCTAGCCACCTAGTCCATTTAGAATGGGTGGACTCCTGGGCTGCCCTCCATTGTGTATGCCCACACACTCACACCAATACATACAGGATCATCCTAACACTGAAAATGTGAAGTTAAACAAAAATGTCTTCAAAAATCCCCTTTAGTGGTAAGAGGTATTCCAGGGGAAAAATATTGTAAAAGCTCATTTAGAATAAGGTATCAATCATCTAGAAAGTAGGAACTGAAGGTTAATCTCTGGCCTTTGCATTATGAAAAGGAGAAAAAGGAAAGTTTCCTTTGTGTTTCCTTTGGGTCAAGTATTATGATCCAGACATTATATAGCATCATAGTTTAAGCCAAAACTTTCTACTGCTTACTCCCAATAACTCAGAAATGTTTAGAAATGTTTAGCAAAGTAGTGAGACAGACTGCAGGAATTGAAATAGAAACTTTTTGTTGCCTATTCAAATTCATTCTGTCTTGCTAAGCAAAGAGAATACCTATACTGTTGAATCCAACCATGTGTTCAGCTACCAGGATGTTTCTAACTTCTCTATCAGCTAAGTGTAACCACAGAAGAAAATTCTGCCAATGAATGTGAGACTGCTACCTAGTGCCCTTTACAAGATCCAGTGTCCCCTTTTTCCTTCTTCATTGTGTTTCCTGGAACTGAGATCTGATCATTGGGATAGCCATGCTAAACCCTGAGGGCAAGAGCCCCAATGAAAGCACAGTAGAGTGATAATCTGGAAGGAAGTGGTCCCTGGTGACATTCAGAAGTCACCAAATTGTGGAGAGGGAGGGGATGGGAGAGGAGGTTCTTAAGAGGGTAAGGAGGAAGTTAATATGAGCAGAGTACAATGAAATGCATGTATGGAAATGTCATGAGACCCATCAAGTTGTACATTAAAAATTACTAGTAAAAAAAGTTAAAAATAATAAAATTTTATATTTTATATTAATTTTATATTAATATAGTTAAATAATATAAAAATTTTATATTAATAAAATAATAAAAATAAAAGTTAAAAAAATAAAAATAAAGAAGTCACTAAACTGGTTGCCCACCTCCAGACTTCTTTCATTAAAGGCATTTCTTTTCATCTTTTACATTAAATGCAACAAATCTTATTCTAGCTAAGAAAGAAATTTGCACTAAGGAATACATCAGCAGAAAGACCAAAGGGGTCTGTGCCTCTGATGCTGTCCCAAAGCCACATACCTGCCCTGGTCTAGCTTTCCTAGCTTTACATGGAGGGGATGGGGTTTGAGTTCGAGTTTCCATTAGCTGGGGGCTTCCCCTTGTGGGCTGTTCCTTGTGCAGCTGGGCATTCCCTCCCCTGTCTGTGGGGTTCTGGTTGCCATGGTCAGGGCTGTCTGTGACTCCAGTATGTGCTTGCTGCCACACCTGTTATCCGTCACTCAGCTTCCTCAAGAAGCCCATGGAAATGCCTGCAGCTCTCAAGCTCTGAGCCAGTGTGGTGCAGCAGTTCCCCCAGGTCCTCTCTGTGAGAAAAGACAAGAAAGGACCCAGGGGGAAAACAGAAATCCCTGCACCTAAAACCCAGTGATTTACTATAACCAACCTGGAACTGTTAAAGCAAAACACAAACGCAATTTAGGGCTCCGGTTCTGCCACCTTCTCAACAGCTCTGGGCCTTTATAATGTTTACTGTGCAGCCATCTGTGAATATCTTTGTGAAACTAGTTAAAGCTTTTTATGAGACCCTAAACTTCTAGTTACACTAATTTCCCTCACCCCCACATGAATTAGGACTTGAGTAAACAAAAGGCAGACTTGAGGATGGAGAGCGATTGTGCAGTGTTAAATGGTGTGTTTAACAGGGACGGCCCACAAACGTTTCCGTTCCCATCCCTGGGCGTGCAGGCAGTGCCGAAGCCCACATAATGGACTCTTTATGTGGTACTTCGTTAGAAAAACGTATTGACAAAGAATCACAGACAAATCATAGCCATGACCTTTAGTGCTCAAACAAGGTTTTCTTTGGGAGTGATTTAATTATCCATGCAGCTCACTGGTTGCACACATTAGCAGCCTCTCTGCCTGTCCAAAGGCCACAGCCAGGGCAGTCTGCCGTGCCTTTCCTGTGAACATTTGGCCAAGCGCTGCTCCTGTAACGAGGCTCTGTTGTGCCATAGGAGGATAAACAGCGCATGGCATCCAGCTGGACTCTGCCAGCTTGAATGATTGCTTTCCAAGCACCTGCTGCCCAAGCCGACCTTGGATCTCACAGTGCCCACGGCCTCGGACTCTGTTCAGATGAGCCATGCAGGTGCTGGTGCCAGGCCTGTGGCTGCGGCAACATGGCTGGGCTTTGATTGCTGGGGTGAGAGCAGGGGGTCTGGGGCTGTATGGGAAGGTGGATACATTCATCGTGGCCCTTCTCAATCCTCGGTGCTCCTTGCCTTGCTTTGGTCTTAGCATTCCTTAGTCCTTCATTACTCGGAGCTCAAAGAAAACAGAAGCCAGACACACAAGGCTACATATTGTATGAGTCCAATTCGATGAAATGCTCGGAATAGGCAAAGCCATAGAGACAGGAAGCCGGTGATTGGTCACTAGCACCTGAGCACAGAGTGTCAAGAACTAAACAGTGGGGATGATCGCTTAACACTGTGAATGTACTCAATGTCTCTGAATTCTATCCCTTAAAGTGGTTAAAATGGAAAATTCAGTGTTATTTGTATTTTACTATAAGAAAAAAAGTATGAAGTATTGTGTTGGGAGGCTAAGGAATTGGATAGACTTACTCCCCAGACCCAGAAGATAGGACTGGGACCGACAGGAGAGTTTCCTGGAGGCAAGTTTCAGCTCGTCAGGTAAGTAGAGGGGAAATGCCAACAAGGGAAGGCCTACTGTGATCCAGAGACCCTCGTCCCATTGCCTTCAAACCCACAACACTTAGGTGAGGAGAGTTTTTTACTCTTATTTTATGCCTCAAGAGGGAAGCTCCCAAAATGAAAATTATTTTCCCAAAGACACAGCTAATAAGAGGTGTTGGAACCCAGGTTTTTCTACCCCAGAAGTTGTATTTTTTTTTCAGTACTCAAAGGTTGACTCTAGGACATCACAAATACTTGCATACCCTGCAAGTGCTTTACTACCAAGCTGCACCCTCAGACCATTTTTTACTTTTTCTTTTGAGTCAGGGTCTCACTAAGTTACTCAGGCTGCCTCTGGCCTTGAATGTGCTGTCCTCCTGCTTCTACCTCGAAAGTCACAGGGATTACAGGCATGGGCTACCACGCCCAGTTGAGTTAGTGATCTTGCCTTGGACTACATGACACTCAACCATCAGCCCTGTAAAAATGTACCTAATCTGTGGCTCATCACTTTTAGGGACTCATTTGTCAGCTAGTGTGACAAACAAATTCAAGCTGGCATGATAATGAGCTGTTATATGTCCTTCCTCTGCCCTCCTCAGAGGACAACCAGCTGTTGTAAATTCAGCTGCTTGTGGAGAGATGGAAAGCAAGAGGGTCTTGAATCTCTAGAATTGAGTAGCTAGTTACCTGATCATAAGGTCAGACCCTGTGTCCAGTTAAAAGGGATTTCTCGTTGGGAGGCTCAGTAAAGCATGACCCTAGAGTTGAAGGATTTATATATAAGAGAAGAGGATGTCATTGCCTGCTTCCCTTGAAAGACATTGACTTGGATGATTTTAAATAAAGAGTGAGGCTGGTTAGAAAAGAAAATTTTATAGGCTTCAAGAAAGTGAAAAGATCACTAAACTAAAAATGAAGAAAATTCTGCCCAGCACTGTTCCTGACTCAGCTGATTAAATAGGACAAGGCAATCTTCCTTTTTAAGCTTTGCTTATCTATACTTATCTTCCTATCCCTATCTAGAATGCAGTCTCTACAAGGCAAGTATATTTAGTTGGGAACATTAGCAATAAGTGACAGAAATCAAATTCAGACTGACTTCAGTAAGAAATGGCTATGTGGAGCCATTATGCAGGACAATGAGATAGCCCATAGAATAGAAGTAGAAATGTGGCTTTGGAAAGAAATCCAGAACTGCTCTCTGGGGGCTCCCTAAGGAACAATCCTCTTCCAGCTAAATAGAGTGTAAGGAATGTGGTGACAAGGATCAGGCAGCAACGAAGGTACTGGCAGAACAGTGCATCATCATGAAATTGCTGAGACAGAACTTCACCAAAACAATCCAGAGCAAGGATAATCAGAAGACAGTAATGTCAGTTTTCTTTAGGAGAAGAGGCTCTATCTGCCACCGGTATATAAAAATGAAGACGGACATGTTGATGGGCATAATGAAAAAGGCAAAGAGGACGAAAGAGTGGACCAAGAGAGTAATGATTTGAATCAATCTCAGAGAAGCTGCAGAAAGACCAACCATCAAACAGCAACAATGTCAGCTGGACTTTCCAGTCACAATGTTTGATCCCATTTCACCCAAAGAAAACTTGTTAAATGACAATTTAGGAACACACCATGTGAATTACAGCCCCTAGTGGTTCCACAATTGTCATCAAACTGTGATAAAGATGTTGAATATAGTGTCATTCCTCAAGGTCTCTCTTTCTATCAAAGATAAATTTGAACATGGACAGAGATTGGGAGTAAGGAAAATTTTTCAGGTTTTTTTTTTTTTTTAAGTTATCTGGACTATTTGGAATAATCAAGTCAATGACAGCAGACACTGTTAGTGTCCCCCTACCTTCTAATGGCCTGCAGCTGTACCATTGTGGTGTCCAGTTCTGTCAGATCTCGGAAGCTAAGTAGGGTTGGGACTGGTTAGTACTTGGATGGGAGACCACCTGGGAATACCAGGTGCTGTAGGCTTGGGAGAAGGACCAGGCAACCCATTCCCAAAAAACAATCAGCCGTTGAAAACCCTATGAATAGCAAAGAAGCATTCATAATAGTGTTTTGGCTGTTGTACATAGGGTCACTATGAGTCAGATACCAACTTGATGGCACCTAACAACAACAACCTTCCTGTGGTAAATCCTGGTTTTGTTCAGCTGTTCATCCTTCCATGTACTACTGGAAAGGCGTAAACTACAGTGACTCTAATACAACTGTGGAAATTCTATTCCCCTCTAGCATGTGACCCAGGCCTGGTCACTGGGATGGGAAGAGGCTTTGGAAAGGGGTTTCCCTGCTAATAAAAAGAAGATCACTAGAGGACAGTGCCTTCATCATCCTGACACTGAATGTCCATCTGAGATACTCAGAACTGAGAGAGTCACTTGTAAACAAGAGAACAGTGGTAGAAAAACCAACTTAACATGCTGAACGTAACACACTAGAAGATGGAAAGAGCTTGGGTCTTGAATGCTGTTTGTGACACCAGAGGATCATTCTGGAAGTGTTTTTTGTATTTAAAATGATATAATCATATTCTTATTAGCTTTTTGTTATAATTACAATCATCCTTGTTAACACAAGAGCAAAATGCTGAACTGCCTTCCTGGCTTTTACTCTTTTGTCCCTATAATTATTCCATGTAATAGACAAAGGGGTCTTTTTTCAAATCAAATGTGATAGTGTCATCTTCATGCTTTTTTAAAGCCTCCCCTCCACTCCTAGGGTAAAATCTCATCTCCTGGAAGGGATGGTAAGCTTTACCCAGGCCCCAACCTCATTGTTTTCTACTTTCTCCTTCCTACTGCACCACTTTGGGCATCACTTATATTTTCCACTTTTAATGCCATATGCTTTTCCTCATGAGGAGTTTTGTTCTGGCTGTTTCTTCTGTTGGGCTTCTTGCTCTTCAGATCTCCACATGGTGAGTTCCTTCTTGTCCTTCAGGCATCAGCTCAATTGTTACCTCCCGAAAGAAGTTTTCGGCTAATGAGCTCTCCTCACCCTCCATCAGGCTTTATCACATCACCCTCTATTTTATTTCCTCCACAGCACTTACCACTATTTGCAGCTATTGCAATTATTTGCTTACTAATTTGCAGTTAATTTCCTCTCTTAAAGAATATTCTCCAAGAGAATAAGGACTTTGTCTTTCTTGTTCACTATAACCTCCCCCTTAGTAACGTATCTAAAATATCATATCTTCTCAATAACAATTGTGGTGAAAGGAGGAGGGAGGGAGAGAGGGAGGAAAAGAGGAAGGGAGGAAGGAAGGAAGGGCTGTAAGAACCACAGCCTCAAAGACTAACATTAGAAGTTCAACTATGCCAGAATTATTTGTCTCAGTCCTCCCAGCTTAGCATCTCTACAGTTTACAAAAAGGATGATTGAAGCAGCCTTAGACTCACTTCCTCCCAGCTTGTATCCTCTAATGAAAAGATATTACCTCTAGGACTATCTGCATAGCACTCCTAGAAATGAGTTCTGATGGGCTTTATTTGGATCATGGACCTAACTGTAGATTAATCATTATGTCTAGAGAAATAAGCTTAGCATGATTGTTAGGGTGTGAGTTATAATCTATAGCCAGGATACATTGTGAATGCCAGTGCTAAAGAGATCCAAAGGGAAAGGTAGGTGGGTGGTACAGAGAGGGGAGGAGGGAGAAAGGATAGGGAGATATCGAAGGAAGGAACAGAGAAAGGGAATTAAAAAATAAGGATTGCTGGAAAGACAAAATCAATCATTCTTCTCTACAAACTACATTGCATCTTAGCCTTGCCAGAATGTTTTCCTAGGACTCCAAGTTTGAAGCACACTGATCTCTAATTTACTATATCAATACATCTACTATCACAACACCTATATCATCCACACAACCAGAGTAACAGAAAAGCACATTGGAGTCTGTGTGTGTGTGTGTTTGTGTGTGTGTGTGTGTGTGTGTGTGTGTGTGTGTGTGAAAGAGAGAGAGAGAGAGAGAGAGAGAGAGAGAGACAGAGAGACAGAGACAGAGAATAACAGAATTACTTAAAGAATACCCTGGCTTCACGATATGGGAGCCAGATGGAAGTGGTAGAACTTAGCTGTCCCTGTTGTTTTGAAGATGGCTCCTCTAGCTAACTATTGGGTCAATGGTATGGCTTTCCACCGTTCTGTGGTATGCTCATTGTCCCTTTAAAGTCTTTTCCCTTAATTTTCAAGAAAAGATGGCTGCTTCTAGCATGAAGGCTAGAAGCCTTATTTCCTTTATTTCCTTATTTCCTTCCTTATTTCCTTCCTTATTTCCTCTATACAGACAATGACTCCACCACCTGAGAAGCCGTCATGATCCCCACACACTTACACATGATAGGGGAACCACAGCCTGACTGGCAGGGCAGTGTGCAGGTGCAACAGAGGAAGATCCATTTTGGCAAGAACAGGTCTGCTGTCTTCACACTACATAAGATGATAGTAACGTGAAAGGAGAAAAACATGTTTTGGCTCTAAAATGCTGTTTGGGGTGCATTTTTAAAGGATAATTATATTGGTGCAATACCTTTCCCCTAACACATTTGTTTATAAAAATATTGAGTATGCATTACACATCAACATAAATAATTTCCCCCCTATCTTTGTCCTCCAAATTTTGCAGTTAATTAAACTAATTTGTCTGTTTTTGTGGGGTGGAAACTCTTACTGTCATCCCTTCCAATCGCTACTTATTTAAATTTCATCCTTGGCCAGTTTCATGATAATGTTTATCTGCTCCAAAGGATTTGAAATGAAAGTAACACGCAGGGATGCCATTTAAATTCTTTTTTAAAGCTGAAAGGAGCCAAGAATCAACTGGCCAGTTAGATAACACAATTTCCCTTGTAGGATATTTGTGCTTAAGATAGCTGGGGGCTAATTTAATTCTAGAGTTGCTTATTTACGGGTTTCTGTGAGAGATTCCCTGCAGTTATCATGAACTGCATACAGAGATTCTAAAGAGGCATTCTTTGAGACCATTCTCAAAAGCAAGTTAAGTCTGTTATTTTTTTTAAAGAAAATAAGAATCTTTGTAACTTGCTGTCAACTTTTCACTCTGGCCAGTTCCCAGCTAGAAAGGCATTCCAAGAGCACTTGGATTCATTGTTTAACATTTCATTAATTCATTTGGAAAGAAATAACTTAACCTTGACTCATTTAAAATGTTAACCCTCCACCAGCTTTATATATTTATCCTACACAGGGTCTCACAGCTCCAGATTGCCAAAGCCAGCAGCAGACTACTCCCTGGACAACCTAGGGAAAGAAAGACCAGCTCTGTAGCTTGTTTTGTCCTATCAGAACCCTTGATACACTTCTGAGGCTCAATCTGGTCCCTGCCCCCTCACCTCTGCAGCTTCTCTTGAGCCTCTCCTCTCAACAGCTCTCAACCATCCAATGACAACACCCTTCAACCCTTTCCCTCCCACCCCTGATGCCTTTCAGTCCCTCCAGTGTGTATCCCTGGCTCTCCCTCACACTCTTCACCTAGCTAACTCCTACTAATCCTTCAGGTCTCAGCCCAAAGCCACTTCTCTGCTCAGTGGCTCTCTTCCCTGACACCCAAGTCTATACCATTGTCCCCTCTTGCTGAGATCCTCACGTCCCCTTCTAACTACTTAGCATTGTTCTGATTAATTTGTCATCTGTGGGATGTTTGCCTTGAAGGCTCCTTCCCCCTACCAGGTTGTAAACTCCACAAGTAGCAAGGACTGGATCAATACTGGCCACTGATTTATCCCAAAGCTTAGCACAGTGACAAGCATACAGAGGTGTTAATAAATGCTTGTTGACTCAATAACAAATTAAAAAACAGTTGCAGGTCCCTTAAACTCTATGGTTTTTTCCATATCGAAGATTATATATAGAGTCTGTGATTCTATGTACCACAGAAATGCTGGAATCATCACAACAAACCCAATTAATACCTGAATTAAGAGTAATAGAAATGGCCCTGGCTAAGTAGGAGATAAGGGGGTGAGGAAAGTAAACTAACCTACCTTCTGCAGCCACTATTGCTGATATTGCCAAGTACTATACTGAGTGCTTTGGGATAGTTTATCTCACTAGGCTGTCACAAGAATCCTTCAGCTTTGTGCATAATTTTCTCATTATTCTGACCAGAAGAATTAGGCTACTTAGAAAGTGTTAGGGCTGTTTGAATCCAAAATTTGACTATTCACAATATTCTATAAGTTAGATCAGTGCTTTTAATTTAAAAAAAAAAAAAGAGTATAGAGATTGAAAAGAAAAAGTAGAAAGTGAGAAGTTTCCTAGTTTTCCCCTGATCTCTAAATTTAACCTGTTCTCTCATATTGCACATCTTTCCACAACCATTGGGCCCCTTAAACACACACACACACACTAAACATTGCAGATCTCCCATGAGACGACAGGTTCTTGAATTCTTGTGATAACCTCCATAGTTGATATGACTTTAATCAAAAACTTTGGTCATCTGTCTGCATCATTACTCCTTCTCCAATTTTATCTTAGGTCTCTTTTCAATTGTGTATGATTCAACTCTCATTTATATGATGTTAAGGCATTATCATCATTCCAAGTTCTGGACAGAACTGTACTTTTAATGAATTATAATAATAGGCTCCAACTGACATTAGAGGATAGGCCTAACTTTTTGTTTTCCACAAAGCCATCTCTGTCCCTACCTCCTGGAGAAGAACTGGACAAAATGTTCTATTCCTAGCAAAAAAAAAAAAAAAATTCCCAGGCACAAGCAAGATACTACAGAGAAGCAGACAGCATTCAAGGCTGCTAGAACAGACTCAGGGCAGCCTGTAGGGGGACAGGAGTGCAGAGGTAAATGCCCTCCTGATACAGAAGTCATGCCCAGAGGTGGGGCCTTTCCCGACTGCCCCAGCCCTGCTAGTAGGTGGCTTTACTGATCTGTTGTGGGGGATAGTTTTTATTTTATTTTTCCTGAGACTAAAAAGGCTTCACTTTTCTCTTTTTCTTCTGTGTTTGTTTGTTGGGTTTGGGGACTTTAGCTACTTACCTACAATTATCCCCAGAGAAAACCTTGCTAAGATTTGCAGGGCCTGTTACCTAGGATGGGACAGGAGGCCATCCAATGAACACAGAGCCGAGAGAGGAGCAGAGGCTGAGGTTAGATTCTCCTCAGCCTGGGAGCTAATGAAGACCTGGGCTGAGGGGCTTTTCAGGGACTTCTAGAAGTTGTTGTTGTTGTTGTTGTTAGGTGCCTTTGAGTCAAGTCCGACTCATAGCGACCCTCATAGGGTTTTCAATGGCTGATTGTTTCAGGATTGCCTTGAGAGTGGGTTGCCACGTCCTTCTCCCATTTTGCAGTGCTGGGAATCGAACTTGGGACCTCAGAGACTGCAGAGCAGCTCTCTACCAACTGAGCTAAATCCCAGCCCACTTTTAGAAGTAAGACTCCTAATATATTTAGAAAGGGATTCCTAAACACATTTACTAAAATTGTGATGAATAATAATTGTTCATATTGAACAAAGTAGCTCTGTTCCTATAGATATCATGATTTCATGGATTTAAAATTTGTATGCTCAGTTTCACTTTCAGCTGAGGAGCTTCTATTAGACCAGCCAACTCATAGGCACTAGAATTACCAAAGCAAGAATCAACTCAAGAAGAGTTGACCTTTCGAAGAACTGAGTGTCTGGGGTGAATATTGGTTTTATGCCATCTTTTTCTGGAGGATAGGTCTTAGGCAGTAGTACCACACTAGGTGATGAATTTGGGGCCACTATAGCATGTGGAAAGTGAAAGAGCATCAGGTCCTCTGAACTGAAGGCTGGGGCTTTGTCAATGACTGGGACTAGAATCAGCTGACTGTTCAAAAGCTCAGGCTGCTACTGCAGCACCCACACCTGCCTCTCTCCAGGACTTGGCTTTCTCACAGCATTGTACATCCAGTTAGTTCAGCTTTGCATATGAAGACTTGGGTTCCACACACAAAACTTACAGTTGACAAGACAGAAGCTGCATTATTACTCTTTATAAGCTAATTCCAAAGTCACACAGCATTTCTTCTATGGCATTATACTGGCTATAAGTTAACCTCAGACCCTCCAAATGGGAGGGAAGGGAAGTTAGACCTCACTCTGATGGAGTGTAGTAAAGCTCAGGAAGAGCAGGGAGGATGAGAGACATTGCTATGACCATCTTTGGAAAATGAACCTGTCGCAAAATCTGTGACCCAAGACTCTACCATAACAGACTTAAAAAAAGAAAAGCAAAAAAAAAGCCAAATTAAGTAGACTGAAGAAATGAATAAAGAACACAGAAAAAAATTAAAAATCTAAAACTTAATTGTTGGGGAAACAAGAGCAAAATCAATAGATCTCTAACTCCATCAAGAAAGGAAAGAGAGAACATATTCCCAGTTTCCAATTCTAAAAGGAATTTAGAAGTCACCACTCTATTCTAACAATAGTAAAAACCTGAACAGACTGAAAAATCAACAACTCTTGTAAAATCTGAGGAGAGGTGAAGACTCAGGGAAAATCGCTGCTCTCCAGATTAGAGAGACAAACAATTGACTAACAAGTGAATACTTAGTTTACTGGAACAATGGAAACCACTCATGGAGCGGACATCACTACAGATCCTCGACACAGTGAGAGAATAGCAAAGGAATACTATGAATGTCTCTGTGTCCACAAATTTGATAACTTCGATGAAATGGATCAATTTCTTGAAAGACACAATCTTCCAAAACTCTCACAGGAAGAAACAGACAATTTGAATAAGCATGCATCTATTAAAGAAATTAAATTAATAATTATTAACATTCCAAAAGAAAAAACACCAGGTCAAAACGAATTCAGTGGTGAAAGCTACCAAATATTTAAGGAAGAAATTGTATCAATTCTTTACAACTTATTTCAGAAAATAGAAGCAGAAGGAATACTTCTAAACTCTATGAAGCCAGTATTACCTGGATACCAACCCCTCAAAATAAAAAATTACAAACAGAAAACCACAAACTAATATCTTTTAGGAAACTGAATCCAACAATGTACAAAGAGAATTATACACCATGACCAAGTAGGATTTATCCCAGGTATGCAAGTCTAGTTCAACATTCAAAAATAATTATTCAATAAGCTAAAGGAGAAAAGTCACATGATCACATCAGTGAAAGCGGAAAAAGCATTTGACAAAAAGACAATGCCCATCATAATGGGAAAAAAACTCTTAAAAAACTAGAAATACAGGGAAATTTTCTTAATTTGATAAAGAATATCTATAAAACACCTATAACTAACATGATTAGAGATGAGAAACTAAAAGCTTTTCCATTAAGAGCAGGTATAAGATTAGGGTATCCTTTCTCATCACTATTTTTCAAGATTGTGCTAAAAATTCTAACTAATAGATTAAGACAACAAAATTAAATAAAAAGTATACAAGTTGGGGAAAAAATAAAACTAAGTTGGCAGATGTCATGATTACATATGTAAAAAAGATCTAAAAGAATCAATAAAAAACTACTAGAACTAATAAGCAACTACAGCAAGGTTGTAGCATACAAAGTTAATATGCAAAAGTCAATCACTTTTTTATATGGTGCAGTAGATCAAATCCAGACCCTCACGTATGCTAGGCAAGCACTTCACCACTAATCTACACTCCCAGACCTCAATTTCTTTTCAATATACCAGCAATGAACAAGTGGAATTTGAAATTTGAAACATAATACCATTTTCATTAGCACCTCTTAAAAAGTTAAATAGTTGGGTACAAATCTAACAAAATATGTACAAGATCCATATAAGGAACCACAGAACTCTGATGAAAGAAGTCAACTAAATAAATGGAACATTTACAGAAAGGCTCAATATTTTCAGCATGTCAGTTCTGCCCAATTTCATCTGTAGATTTAATGCAGTCCAATCAAAATCCCAGCAAGTTATTTGGCAGATATCAACAAATTGATTCTAAAGTTTATATGAAGAGGCAAAAGTCTCAGAATCCCCAGAACAATATTAAAAGAGAAGAACAAAATTTCTTTGTTGATTCTTCTAGATTTTCTCCATGGATGACCATGTTATCTACCACATACAGAACCTGAAGTCAAGATTTACTATAAACCTACAATAATCAAGACAGTGAGGTGTAAGTGTAAGAATATACAAGTAAGTCAAAGAAACAGAATCGAAAGCCCCCAAATAGACCCATATAAATATATCCAACTAATCTTTGACAAAGTAGCAAAGACAACACAATGGAGCAAATATACTTTTTTCAACAAATGAGGGGCTGGAGCAATTGAACATTCATTCACATGCAAAAAAATGAATCTAGACACATACCTTACATTCTTCCAAAAAATTAACTCAAATGGATCATTGCCCTAAATATAAAATACAAAACTATAAAATCCCTGGAAGATAATAAAGAGAAAACCTAGGTAACCTTGACTATCATAACCACTTTTTAGACATAACAGCAAAGAAATTACTGACAAGCTGGACTTCATTCCAACTAAAAACTTCTGCTGCTAAGCACAGTAGTGCACATCTGTAATTTCAGTGACTCTGGAGGCAGAGGCAGGAGAATGGTGAGTTCAAGACCAGAGGAAGCCTGTGTAACTTAGAGAGATCCTGTCTCAAGATAACAAAGAAAAACATATGCTGGGTATGCAGATCAGTGGTAGAGCACTTACCTAGCACGTGGAAGACCCTGGTCTCAACCCTCCAATACCAGGAGGAAAAAAAAAAAAAAACTTCTCTGCAAAAGACAATATCAAGAGAATGAGAAAGAAGCAGAGGCAGGAGGATCACAACTTTGAGGCCAGAGGCAGCCTGCATAACTTAGCCAGATCTTGTCTCAAGATAAAAAATAAAAAGGGGGCTGGGAGTGTAGCTCAGGGGTAGAGCACTTGCAAAGTATTCATGAGGCCCTGGGTTCAGTCCTCAGCACTGCCAGAGAGAGGGAGGGAGGGAGAGGGAGAAATGGAGAGAGAGGAGGGAAGAGAGAGAGACAGAGACAGAAACAGAGAGACAGAGAGAGACAATGAGAAAAAACATGCCACAGTTTTCAAGAAAACATTTGTAAAAGACACATCTGATAAAGAACTGTTATCCAAAATAGACAAAGAATTTTTAAAATTCAACAATAAGACAAACAATGCAATTAAAAAATAGACAAAAGACCTTAACAGACAACTCACCAAAATGGATGTATAGATGGCAAATAAGCATATTGAAAATATGTTCCACATTATTTGTCATCAGGGAAATGCAATTTAAAATAATGAGATACCACTAGATACCTACTAGAATGGCCAAAATCCAGAACACTGACAATAACAAATATTGATAGAGATGTGGAGCAATAGTAATTCTCATTTATTACTAGTGGGAATTTAAAATGGCTCAGCCACATTGATGACAGTTTGTTGTTTTCTTACAAAACTAAACATGCTTAAAAAAACTAAACATACAAAACTAAATATGCAATCCAGCAATTGCACTTCTCAATATTTACCAAAAGAGACGAAAAGTTACATCCACACAAACACCTGTACACAGATATTTATAGCAGATTTATTCACAATTGCCAAAACTTATAAGTAATCAAGATGTCCTTCAGTAGATTAATGGACAAACTGTGATAACCCAGACAGTGGAATATTATTCAGCACTTAAAAGAAATGAGCTATGGAACCATGAAAAGAAATGGAGCAATTTTAAAAGAACATTACTGCTTTACTTAACTTTTGCATCTCTGTGACAACATACCTGGCAGAATAACTTAAAGGAGGAAAGACTTATTTTAGTTCATTGTTTCAGAAGATCTCAGTCCATACTGGTGAGTAAGGCATGGTGGAGCAGGGACAAGAGTGCATGGCAGAAGCTCCTCACATAATGATGGATAGAAGTAGAGAATATGACTGGAACCTGGAACTTGAGTAAACTTTCCAAGGCCCATCCCCCATGAGCTACTTCCACCAGCAAGGTCCCACCTCCCAAAGTTCTACAGCCTTCCAAAACAGTGCCACCTCCTGGAAACCAAGAGTTCAAACATGAAACTTGAAGGAACATTTTATATTTAAACCATAACAAACTATTAAGTGAAAGCAGTTAATCTCAAAATCCTACATACTATATGTTGTTGTTAGGTGCCGTCTAGTCGGTATTCGACTCATAGCGACCCTCATAGGGTTTTCAATGGCTGTTTCGGGATTGCATTGGGAGTAGATTGCCAGGCCCTTCTCCCATTTTTGCGGTGCTGGGAATTGAACTCAGGACCTCAGAGACTGCAGTGCAGCGCTCTACCCACTGAGCTAAATCCCAGCCCCCACATACTATATAATACTATATAATTTCAACTCTGTAACACTCTGCAAAAGGCAAAACTGTGGAGCTAGCAAAAAGATCAGTAGTTGCTAGGAGTTAATAGTGAGGAGGAAGGATGACTAGGTGAAGCAGTGATTTTTACGGCAATGAAAATATTCTGTATGATACTGTAATGATGAGTACATGTTATTATACAAGGAGGAACCCCCCAAGACAGAATTTACTTACTTAAAAACACATTTATTTTTACATATTCCAACTTCAGTTACCTTCAAAGTACTCCCCATTTGATGTAATTTACCTATTGAGACATTTTTCCACTGCTCAAAACACATTTTGAACTTGTCAATTTTGATGCCTTTTAGTGTTTCTGCCATTTTTGTTTGTTTGTTTGTTTGTTTCAACTCTTCCCTATTGGCAAAACATTTCCCTTTGAGGACTTTTTTCCTTAGGGGAAACAACCAACCAAAAAAATTTGCACAGAGAGTGATCACGTGAATATGGAGGATAGGAAACAAGGCTCATGCTAGTTTTGTTCAAAAACTGCTGAACCCTCAGTGTGGTGTGGGCAGGTGCATTTTCATGGTGAAGGAACTAGTCACCTATTTGCCACAACTTGGGATATTTCTTTTGTAAATCCTAACAAACCTTCTCAAATCTTCCAGAGAGTAAAAGTTTTGGTTGACCCTTTGATCTGGAGGAATAAATTCTGAGTGCACAATCCCTCCCACAGCAAAGAAACAGATGATCACTGTTTTCACATTAATTTCCTGGTTTTTTGGGCCTTCTCTCACACATTCATCCATATGAATGTGTATAATGTGCTCAATTTGGATGTACCACAAGTATGCCCTAATGTAAATAATAGACATTAGATAATTAGGACGTTAGGATGAGTCAGTGTAGTTTCCTCAGTTGTAACAAATATACCATTCTGGTGGGGGATATTAACAATGAGGGAATATATGCAGGATAATGAGGGAAGAATATATGGGAAATCTCTGTAACTTCCTCCTAATTTTGCTGTAACCCAAAAACCTCCCTAAAAAACAAATTTTTGTAAATGAAAGAATGAACACAAATTACCAATATCAAGAATAAAAATGACTAAGTGTGATGGCACATGCCTGTAATCCCAGCACTTGGGAGGCTGAGGCAGGAATATTGACACTAGTTCAAGGCCAGCTTGGCCTACATAGTGAGTTCCAGGCCAGCCTGGGATATACAATAAGACTCTGTCTCAAAGACAAAAAAAAAAGAAGAATGAAAGTATAGGAGGACATATCACTACTGACCCTACAGACATTAAAGGACAAAAATGGAACGTTATAAAGAAATTCATGGAAATAATTTTTACAACTATGTTCGTTTTTTGTTGCTGTGACAAAATACCTGACAAAAACCAACCTAAAGAAGGAAGAGTTTGTTTTAGCTTATGGTTTCGGTCCATGGTCTGCTGGCTCCATTGCTTTTAGGCCAGTGGTAAAGCACAACATTATGGCAGGGAACATGTAGCAGAGCAAAGCTGCTCACTTCATGGCAGCCAGGAAGCTGAAAGAGAGAGAGAGGAAAGGGCCAGGAATAAATATACCCTTTCAAAGTTATTCCCCTAGTGACCTGCTTCCTCCAACTAGGCCCCACCTTTGAATAGCCAAATAAGTTATGAACTCATCAGTGAAGTAACTCTTTGCTAAGTTTAGGGCACTCATGTTCCAATCAACAGCATCATCGCTGAACACTGTTGGCTGAGGACCAAGCATTTAACACATGATCCTCTGGGGGACACTCCATATCCAAACTATAACAACAATTTACATGCAAGTACAAATTTCTTGAAGAATAAAGCTTATCAAAATGATGTAAAATGAAATAGAGATATGAATATTCTCATATCTATTAAAGAAATTGAATCTAGTATCAAAACTTTCTCCACAAAGAAAACTTCAGGACCAGCTGATTTCACTGGTGAATTCTATTTAAGACTCACAAAAGAAGTAATAAGAGTATTAATACAAACTCTGTCTGAAAAATAGAAAGTAAGAGATTGCTTCTTAACTCATTTTATGAGACTCATATACCCTTGAGATAAAGCTTAACCAGGAAATTACAACAACAACAACAACAACAAAACTATAGAATAATATCCCTCATGGACATAGATAAAAGTATCCTCAATGAGATATTAGTAAATCAAATATACCAATATGTAAAAATGGTAGTACATCATGCTCAATTGGAATTATACTAGTGATAATAAATGTGCCTTTTACTTGATATTACAGGGAAAGTATTTAATATCTTACTATTGAGTATTATGGGTTTTTAAAAGATGTCTTTTATCAGATTGAGGTAGTTCCCTTCTACTTTTAATTTGCTGTGAGATTCTAACATAATGGAAATTGCATTTTGTCAAGTGCTTCTTTTGTGTCCTTCTGTGAGCATTTTGCAATGCTCAAATAGTCTTTTCTACTTAATCTGTTAATATGATGAATTACATTGATTTCCCAATGTTAGAAAATAGAAAAGCATAAAGATCAGAGAAGTAGTACAACTGTCCCTATTCACAAGATTGTTTACTTAGAAAGCAATTTTATTCAGGATGAATGGTTTCCTAAACCAGAGATATTCCAAGTGTCTACCAATAAGAGAACGGCTAAAATAAATAAATACATAAAATCTGCTACATTCATACAATGCAATACTACTTATCAATTGATAGGAATAGACTCACTAATATACTCTACAACATGAATAAATCTAAAAAACAATTATTATGCTGAGTGGAAGAAGTATTACATGAAATAATGAATACTGTATCAATCCATTCATATAAAGTTTTAGAGCAGGAAAAATTAATCTATAGTAAAAAACATCAGAACAGTAGTTACCGTAAGCCTTGTGGCAATGGTCATGGACTGGAAAGTAGCAGAAAAGAACTTTCTTGGTCACAATAATGTTTTGGATGTTTGAGTTACACAGGTGCATGCATTTGTCAAAAATTATCAAATGGTACCCTTAAGCTTTGAACATTTCAATGAATGTGAATTTTACTTTTAAAAAGAACCATAAACAATTGTTAAACTATAATTAATGAGGTGCATATTGATTCTTCAAAATGAAGTATATGGATGCCATCAACTTATTTGAAATGCATTTTAAAATGAGTTGACAGGTAGATTGAAGGATGCATGCAACAACAAAAACAGCAAAATGTTCATTTTTGAATCTAGACTTTGGACATGCAAGAAAATGGAAGACCATCTCCTATATGGATTGACACAGTGGCTGTAACAACGGGCTTAAGCATAAAAAAGATCATGTGCATGGCATGGGGTTAGGGAGTGTTTCGTTCTGTTGTACATAGGATAACTATGAGTCAGGCCCAACTCAGTGGCACTCAACAACAACAAAGACATGTATAATTCTTCTAACTTCTCTGAATGTTTGAGGTTTTTCACTGTTGAGGGGGAAAGAGAAAAGCACAATTATTATTTTTGTGCTTTTTATTGGTGCTAGGGGTCAAACCCAGGGCCTCATGTGTGCTAAGGACACATTCTAGTACTGAGCTACATCCCTAGCTCTAGATTTATGTACTTTTTTTTAATTGGTAATTCTTAATGGTCAATTTAATGGGTTTCCTTATGACATTTCCATATATGCTAGAGTTATATTCTTTACATTTGAATTCACATTACCCAGCAGACAATACAGTGCAGAAAGTGTGAGGTGGAACAGTGAGTAACTGTGTCTTGGCACATTGTCATTGAGTCGGTATCACTTCAGTCACAGAGCTAAGAGCTACCTACACCACTGTCTTACGCACCACACTCAGGTTACTCTGAGCACTGGGGTGGGTTACCCTGTTTAATCTTCACACTAGCCATTCCCTCCATTATCTTATGGTGCAATGCAAATTAGAGAAGGTACTCTTTCCTGGGGACACTTCACTGCTGTATACAGGAAAATGGTCCTTAAAACACCACACATCTAGGATGGCTCAGAGGCAAATGATGCCCCTGGGGTTGAGTAATACACAGTTTACATAATAACAACTGGTAACCCACACAAGAGCCCTGTCAAGTGCAATGACAATCCCAGGATTAATTGTTCTCCGGTTCCACAACTATGGCAGTATCAGTTGTTTGAAATTTTGAAATAGTTACTAGTGATAAAAACTCAAAACTTGAGCTCCCCTGCCCCGTGTGTCCTCTGCCACTCTAGTCACCCAAGTCCTTCTCTTAGGACCCTCCATATAGCCCCATGTTCAGCCCCTAACGGATTAGCAGACAGTCCCCAGCTCCTTCCTCCAGGGCTATGTCCTATGTCTGCTGTGACTGGCTTAATTAGTTAGTACCCAGGAAGATCATTAGTACCCAGGAAGATCTAACCCTATGCCAGATCATCCTCAATTAACTGATAAGAAAACTGAGGTACACAAAAATAAAGTAACTCATCAGAGATCTCAAAGCTAATAAACTTCAGAAACAAGCTTAGTCCGAGCTTCTACTTAGCCACCACACCTCACAGTCTCAACATCAAAACTTTCAATGCAAGCCTCATCCCAAATGGCCTTCCCACTGTGATCTGCTCTAGTGGCAGGTTCAATGAACAATTCTACAGAAAATTGGACTTTGGGTGATTCTAACTAGAGGGAACCTGCAGCCATACAACCCTGGCGTCCAACCTCATTAGATCTTGGAAACTAAGCTGTGTCAGGTCTGGTTAGTCCTTGGATGGGAGATCACCTGGGAATACCGGATGCTGTAGGCTTGGGAGAAGGATCGAGTAGCCCAATCCAGAAACAATCGGCCACTGAAAACCCTATGAATAGAAGAGAAGCACTGATAGTGCTGGACGTAGCACAGTATTCAGTAGTGTTTCCTTCTACTGTACACAGGGTCACTAGGAGTTGAACCTGACTTGATGGTACCTAACAACAACTATAGGGAAGGCCGCATGAGGGATACAAAGTGATCAGTCACTCATACCAGGAGCTCCAGCACAAACACTGGGCATAAAACTGCCATGGGTCCAGGTTCCTTGGTGCTGCATCTATAGCACAGGCTGACCTGAAGATCAGTTCCTGCTCTTTCACCAATTTGACTATGAAAGTCTACACAACTCCCTGGAGGGTTAACTTAAGTTTAGCTGGGTTTCTGTCACTCACATTCAAAGAGCTCTGATAACACAGTTGCATCACTCTCCTGTAGACATAAAGAATAGATCCATGACTAGTAGAGGGGTAAGGGGATTATTTCCCAAGAGCATTTAAACTAGAATTGGGCCCTGAAAGATCACAATGCAGAGAAGCAAAATAAAGAAGTAAGAGCATCCATATGAACTTGAGTAATGGCCCTGCAACCAAAATACAAATAAAAATTGAGTAGCCCTGTGATGCTTGCTGAGTAGAATATCCTCAAAAAAAAAATACTTATTGGAGTAATTAACAAGTAGAGGAATGAAGGATGAGTCTTGTATGTAGAAAAGGAGGACATGCCTACCCACCTGCCAAGAAAAGACAAGTACACACACATATAAGAAAGCTGATAGGTCTGTACAAAAGAGTACAGGGAATAAACTGTATGAAAAACAAGAAAAGACATTCTTTTATTTATTTTGGGACAGACGTTAAATATTCATCCTCCTTCCAAATCAACATGGAAAATAAAGCCTAGTATGCCATCTTATAGCCTACAGCGGTAGCCCTGTGGCATCTGATCCCGTCAGATCTTGGAAGCTAAGCAGGGTTGGGCCTGGCTAGTACCTATATGGGAGACCGCCTGGGAATACCAGAAGCTGTAGGCTTGGGAGAAGGACCTGGCAAACCCCTCCCAAAAATCAATCTGCCATTGAAAACCCTATGAGCAGCAGAGAAGCACTGACAATAGTGTTTCCCCTGTTATACAGAGGGTTGCTATGAGTCGGATACCGACTCGAGGGCACCTAACAACAACAACAACAACATGACATCTTATAGAGAAATCTAATACTCCTGTGTCTGAGAAATCTGTATCTTCACCCTCAACATTTTTTACTTAATATCTATTAATAAATGGATAATTGCACAGAAAAAGAGGAAGTAGTAGAAGGATTGTGAGCAGGTATAGAACGGAATGAAAAATATAATTAATGAAGAGCTATATGCTCTGCAGGATGAATAGTTTAGTAGGATGAAGGGGGGGAGTGAGGGAGGTTAGTTAGAAAGGGACTGGCTCACTTGTAAAGCATGGAAGCAAAAGGTCCAGGGTTCAACCCCTAGTACTGCCAAAAAAATAGAAAGAAAGAAAGGAAGAGAGAGAGAGAGAGAGAGAGAGAGAGAGAAAGGAAGGAAGGAAGGAAGGAAGGAAGGAAGGAAGGAAGGAAGGAAGGAAGGAAGAAAGAAAGAAAGAAAGAAAGAAAGAAAGAAAGAAAGAAAGAGAGGGGCTGGATTACTGAGCATCAGCATCAGTAACATTACCAGAGAGGAAAAGACAAAAGTAGAAGACATTTGAAAGAAAGACAAGTTACCAACAGGGATTGGGTATAGAGAATAAAGGAGAAGGAAGTAGGGAGGATCTTGAGCCCTTCCAGCTGAAAATCCCCACCTAAAATATCACTATCTTGTCCCAGTTTCATCTTCCAGAAAAGAGAAATGGCAAACAACATTCGACTCTGAAATTTCTCACAAGTCAGCCACTCAGAACCCTGGTGCTGAAACAACATCCATTGTGAAGGACATTCTGTGGCCTCGTGTTCATAAAAGAGGAAGAAAGATGAGAATTACTGCTCGGAGCAACTTTGCTGTTACCCATAACCCAGCAGTAATTTATTGTGTGTGCCCAGCAGCCCACTGCAATGTTTGTTTTCCATATAAACTTCCTATCTTCCACACTGGACCAAACAGAACCTTGAAAAAGTCACTTCTGCAGGCAAAATATGTTCATGCTCAACCGACAGAATAAAAATCAAAACCCCAAGTTGCTACAGGAAAAATAACTCACCTTCTCTTGGACCCCTCATCCCACCTTGAACCCTTGATAACAGTTCCCCAGTCCCATCCAGGCCCAGTCGATGTCTATGAACTGCCAGTATTCCACCCGCTATTCCCACCTCCACATGCTGCTTTTCCTTACTGACAGAGCACTTGTGTTTGGATATAGCCTTCAGCCAACTAAAGACTACATTTCCAGAGCACGGCAGCACAGGTTTATAATCCCAGCAACTGGGGAGGTAGAGGTAGAAGGATGAAAAGTTTGAAGCCAGAGGCAGCCTGCATAAACTAACAAGACTCTGTCTCAAAATAAACAACAAAAAATGGGCTGAGAGTAAAGCTCAGTGGCAGAGAGCTTACAGAGTATGTGTAAGGCCCTGGGTTCAACTCCCCTTGTTGTTGTTGTTCGGTGCCGTGGAGTCGGACCCAGCTCATAGCAACCCTCACAGGGTTTTCAATGATTGATTGTTTCGGGAGTGGATTGCCACAGATTGAATCCAGGGCCTCAGAGAGTGCAAAGCAGCGCTCTACCAACTGAGCTAAACCCCAGCCCAACATTCAACCACATGATGATGTTGTTGTTAAGTGCATTTGACTCATAGCAACCTTCATAGAGGTTTCAATGCCTGATTGTTTCAGGATTGCTTCGAGAGTGGAGTGCCACATCCTTCTCCCATTTTTTATGGTGCTAAGGATCAAACCTGGGTCTTCAGAGAGTGTGGAGCAACATTCTAACAACTGAGCTAAACGCCAACCCTCAACTCCTGTAGCAGTGAAAATTTCCAAAAAACTTAAAAAATTAAGTAAGAGACTACATTTCCCTGGCTCCCTTGTAACTAATATGTATGTGCATAATTTATGCATATTAGCTGCAAGGGAGCCGACTCTTCTGTGGGATGTGACCTTTTTGCCCCTCCCCCTTTTCCTCTTTCCTGCTACTTTCCTGTCAGAGAACTGGAGTTCCAGCAGCCATCCTAGATCACCAGAAAACATTGGAAAAAAGCAATCACAGGCTAACAGAATAGAGCAGAAAAGTAGGGAACCTAAGTCCACCTAGTGGCATTGCCATGACAACTTGGGTATCTGTTACAGGTACCTTTAGGTATGTTATAGGTTTTAACTCATTGTATCCCCCCTTGTTGAGTAAGCCACTTGTTGAGTGAGACTTGAATCTGGAGCACTGGCATGCCAATATTTATATCCACAGAGGTAGTTTTCAGCTACACAACATCATGCATCAAGATCAGTTTAGTTTCCTCTCATCCTGGCCCAAGGTCCCTCCAGCAAGGTCTTGCCACCACACCCTGGTGCTTCCCAGCAAATGCCAAATATCTGTTCTACCCCATGAGAAAGACATTCTACCCTATGTGAACCACATTCTGTGGCCTTCCACAAGAAGCAAGAGGCACTCCTGGCTATAAGTTCTATGACTAAGCTTTAGAAATCAGAGGAGACCTCCACCCAAATCAGAAAAATGAGAATGCTGGGCAGTCTTCAGAAGAGAAGCAAGGTCAGCCATAGAGCACATGACTGTCCTGATGATGGGGCCCTCAGGGCTTCTCATTTGTTCTTAGAAAAAGCCATGGCAACAGCACATTAGATGCCATATGCACAGTGATACATCCAAAAGCAGGCAGCAGAGCTGAGGACATAGCTCAGTGGTAGATGCTTGCCTACCAGCCATGAGGTCCTAGGCTCAATATCCCAGCAGAGAAAAACAAACAGCTCTGCGTAAAAACAAGAACTGCAGCCCAAATTCCATATAGCAGAGTGGGGAAACTTCAGACTTGGTAAGGGAATGCCTCCATCTTTAAACTTTTATGGCTCTGTTTTGTACAGGACACTTTTTATACTAGTCCATTATGATTATAAAACAATGAACAAAATAGTTTACATTCATATTCATTTTCTATTCCTCTATTCTGTCCTTTTCCCCCAGCCCATTCTTTTCTCTCCCTAAAATCCATTCCTTTTCCAAGAAAAAAAGCCTATTGGAGATGTGTGTGTGTGTTAAAAGTAAGAAATAAAAGAGAATGAAAAGGTATGGAAAAGGAGAATAGCCTTCAGAAAACTAAAGCTGTTTCAAAGTGCAGAGCAGGGTGAACTTGTGCTAACAGTTCACCAAATGCACAAAAAGCAGCTGGTCTAGGTTTCTTGTGCTGCTGTGAATGTGCTCTGGGGGCTTCTGAGTTCTTCCAACATAGGGTCCTTTACTCCTGAGGAGATGTAATCAATATTTGTCTCCTAATACCAACATTTCTAAGGGCTTTCATTTCTCTGGATCAAAGGATGGTAATTCCTTAGGGGTAGAAACAAATGTAGCGAATGCTAGACACTGCTTGAGGGTAAGTTCTGAGGCTCTTGTGAGGCAATTCTGCAGTGAAACTGCCTAATGGGCAGATTGATGTTAGAAAGAATGAACTCATTCAGCTGTGACCTTAAGATTGCTTTTGGTTTTGTTTTTTCCCTCACTGCCTTATTCATAAAATATTTTTGGAAAACATATACAGTACAAGAATAAGGCACCAAACTGAAAAAAGCCTGACTCTAAGGACACAGATTCTGTGACTCTATTGGTGTCTACCAATTTCTGTACCATGAAGTATAGAAGCCTTACATCTTTTACATCCTTTACTCTCCCCATGCATGATATACTATAACTGTCTGAAATATTTCCCCCACATACATTTAGAATCACATCAGGGTTACAACTTTTGCTTCCGAAGTCAAACAGAATTTAGAAGACTCAAGAGAAGAAGGAAAGTCTATTGTACTTAAATTTTTGCTTACTGTGTTCTTCCTTCTTAATGTTCCAATATTTCTTTATGATTTCCTTTCTTCTTAAAAAATTTCTTTCAGCTATTTATTTGGGGTGGGTCTAATGGTGACAAATTACCTTAGTTTTCTTTCATCTCAGAATGTCTTAATTTTCCCTCCATTCCAGGACTGCTGGATATAGAATTCTGAGTTGACAATTCTTTTCTTTCATCACTTGAAAAATATTGTGCCATTTCCTCCAGCCTTCATGGTTTCTTGTGAGAAAATCACTATCATTTGAATTGGTTTCCCCTGTAAGTAAAAATCTCTCTACTTTTAGGATATTTTTGTCTTTACTTTTCAGAAGTTTGGTTTGATTTGATTTACCCAGTTTGGAGTTCACTCATCTTGAATCTATAGTTCTGTGGGTGTGTCAAATTTGGAAAATTTCCAGCAGTTATTTCTTTGAATATTTTTCAGTCTGTTCTCATTCTCCTTTTCTTCCAAGACTCAGATGGCATGAATGTCTCACGAAAGGTCTTTTGCTCTAGCTCTGCAGGTCATTCAGGTACTATTCTTCTATTTTGTTTCTCTTTTTTCTCTGTTCAGAATTTCTATCATTCTTTCTTCAAGTTCATTTATTCTTTCTTCTGGTGCTTGATTTAACTTTTAAGCCACTCCATTAAGATGTTTATTCATTATTCTGTTTTTTAGTTCTAAGATATCCATTTGATTCTCCTTCATATCTTGGAAAGATATAACCTAACCCTTACTTCTTCACTATAATCTCTTTTAGAATTACTTTTCTTTACTTCTAAGTGCTCATTTCAGTTTGGAAATAAACATTCACTTGTGTAATTATTTGATTGTCTCTCTGTCAACAAAATGTAAACTTATAAAGTCTAAGACACTTATTTTTTATATTTTTTATATTTTTTTAATATTTTTGTTCCACTATGTCCCAGTTCTTAGTAATTGCCTAGCACATTTGTATGCACAATGGATTTACCAGTAGGAAAACTGAAGGCAGCTGGCAAAATGCAAAGTGGCCACTTTGGTATTTGCCTGTGACATAAAGCCAGAAGGCTTTAAAGCATGGATGGGAAATTTGCATCATTACTGGGCAATACCTATACAATCCTGGCTTTCTTCCCTACCGTGTGTGTGTGTGTGTGTGTGTGTGTGTGTGTGTGTGTGTTTCTCTCCAAAGCATAAAACAGTCTTTTTTGAGGGTTACAAAGGAAACTTATCTCTAATATGAGCAAACCATCATCTAATTAAACAATTTAGATTGAATATGCTAATATAGAAGATCCTTTTTGAAAAAAATAAAGAATAATTACAAAGAGACTTCAAGAGGATAATTACAAATGGGAAATGTTGAATCTGAATAAAACTCCTTTCTTTAATTATTGAAACCCTCTCCTAACAAGAGCCTGAAGCCACCTATATTTAAATATTGTGTGTCATGAGGATCTCTCCAGGCATTGGGGAAAATATAATTAAGTTATTGCTGAGGCATTATCCCCCATCCTTCTGCAGGCGTGAAAATTCAGAGGCTTCTGATCTAAAGTGGTAACCTAAACTGATTCTCAAGACCTGGTACAGAATTAGACACCCCTAGGAGACTGGCTGGACCCTCTGACCATTTTTCATTATGTATGTATATATGTATGTATTTTGAGAGAAGCTCATGCTGTGTAGTCCAGGCTGGACTTGAATGCATGACCCTCCTGCCTCAGCCTCCTGAGTCCTGGGATTATAGGCTTATGCTACCACACCTCAATGAATTCTCCGACCATTGCTTTCAATAACTCAGTTGCAGTGCCTATTTTTTTTTTAACTAAGAAAATTTCTAAAGCCTTGTACTGGATGTAAAACTTCTAAAAGTGTTGTTTTTACAACCTGAGAGATTCCCACAGAGAGGCTATCAGAGGAAATCTGCCCTGCGATCTTGACCAGGTCCTGTATATCAATATTCCTCAAGATTTCTTAAAGTATGATCTGGAGCTCCCAAGACTCCCCCAATGGCTCAAAATATAGAAAATACAAATCATTTTGATCCTCAGAGAGCTGCTCATTTTGAGAAACTTCAATATTTATCTAAATGAAAGGGCTCCTCAACAATGACTCACTGAGTTACTAATGGTAATCCAAATTTGATATTCACAAACTTAAATCAATAGATCAGTGGAGTTTATGAAATGCACTAATTTGATACAGACATACACACAAACAAGACATTCAAGTAGAGGTACAATGAAACACATATATGGTAATGTCATAATGAGACCTATTGTATGTATATTAAAATATGTCATAATAACCTATTAATTGTATATTAAAATTACTAATACAAAAGAGAAAGAAATAAACATAAGTGAATCATTTTTAAAAATGCACAAATTCAGTATTCTGAGAAGTCTGGCTGTACTGAAACACTTGGAAATGTCACAGTTTCTACTACTACATCTGTGAAGGATACTTCACAGTGTAGGATAGGATACCTCATTATCAGGCACCATCAATATTGTTTTGAATTGTCACCAGTGTGTTTGAGTGAGTGAGCTTTGGAGTCAGCTTACCTAGATCTGAATTCTGGTTCCTTCCTGTACAATGTGACATTGAAAAGTGATTTAATTTTTCTCTGTGCCTTCAATTTCTCATATACCTGTCTTGTAGCTTACGGAATGGACTAAGGGACATCATCCATACAAACTGCTTAACACAGTGACTAGTGCATAACACCCAGTAAACAAAATTGTAAATCCATGGTTTTCCCAGCTGCCTCTCTTCCTGTGCCAATCGTTATTTTAGTAACATTACTATTAAATTTTCCTTGTGTTCCTGCTTTTTCTGATATGTAATTGCTATTCTGCTATCATTTTGCTTTTAAATGATTGCTGCATTATTACTTCTTGGTCTTGGTCTTTATTCAACTAAGTTCTCTTTCCACTGGGAAAAAGGAAGAGGGTAGACAGACTCTGGAGGTTGAGGCTCCAAGTGTGCCACACCTGCCTAGTCCATCCCAAGCTGACATGCAGCAGCAAATGCCCAGTGGTCTCCTAGTGTGAGCCCCAGAGGCCAGCCCAGGAGAGGGGAGAAGGCTGAGTCCAGATTTGCCAAGCCAGTGCACACTCACAGCATGTCCATACGCACTCAGGACATGGAACCAATACCGATGTGGCAGTGAAAGAGTGGGTGGGAGGATAACAGTAAACTTTCTGGTTTTCAGGAAGCTTCTGATAAAGGACAGAGGAATCAGCCTGCCTTTGACTTCACAAAGATTCTGAAAAATTATCCCTTTTTATTTTAGTTCAGGAACATTTTCTGGCATAACTTTTCTTAATTGTGCTGTCATTCAAGCTACAAGTTTAAAACTTAGGCTCAGAAAAGAAAAGGCCCTACTGGTTCCCTGTTGGATTTTAGTCCATGGAGGTGGGAAGGCATGATGACAGGGGAGGCATCTGAATAGGCAACAGCAGCCTCTGGCAAAGAACCTCACATCATAGCAGATCAGGAGGAGAGAGAGAGAAAGATTGATTGTATGTGTGTGCCCAGAACCACAAGTCCAGTATAAAAACCTCCAAATGCCCTCCTCCAAATGACCTACTTCCACAAAGCTAGATTCTGCCTTCCAGAGTTCCATAACTTCCCAGGACAGCACCAGCAGCTGAGAATCCAACATTCAAACACATGACCTTTGGGAGTCATTTAAGATTCAAACCATAACAATGGTGTCCTAGGAGTGTGAGTTTTATGCATACACAGGCACACATGATGCACGCAGCATTCACACTTACTCATTTCATTTGGCCATGGGATCCTGTGGTATAACACAAGTGTATTTGGTCTTTGTCCCCAGTTCCTGGCACAAGACTCTTAAAACCTCTGGAATTTCCTGAGTGATAGGGGTATCTTTTGACCAGGTCTGTTGTTGTTGTTGTTGTTGTTGTTAGGTGCCGTTGAGTTGGTATCCGACTCATAGCTACCCTCATAGGGTTTTCAATGGCTGATTGTTTTGGGATTGCCTTGGGAGTGGATTGCCAAGCCCTTCTCCCATTTTTGTGGTGCTGGGAATTGAACTCGGGACCTCAGAGACTGCAGCGCACTGCTCTACCAACTGAGCTAAATCCCAGCCCCGACCAGGTCTGAGTTTATGCTAATAATGTGACTTAGGGTGGGGACCCTAGTTAGTCTCTAGGTGTGATTGGCCATCAAAAAGACTAAGTGATGAGAATGTTGTTGCTCCACCTACCAACAAACTGGAAGGGTTGGAGGTATTAGAAGGGGTGAGGTATTAGAAGGATGGTGGATCCAGAGAGAATGTGGCAGCCCCACACCTCCTCCTGGCACACCTCACCCTTTGTGTCTCCTCCATCTGGCTGTTCCTAAGTTGTATCCTTTGTAATTAACCAGTAAACATAAGTCAAGTGCTTCCCTGAGTTCTACAAGCCACTCTAGTAAATTACTGAACCCAAAGAAGGAGCACAGGAATCCTCAGTTTAGAGGTGGCTAGTGAGAAGTAGAGGAGGACTAGACTTGTGATAGTTATAAGTGGGGTCAATGTGGATCTAAGCCCTTAACTTGTGGAATCTTATTCTAACTCCAGATAGATAGCATCAGAGTTGAATTAAACTGCTGGAAAGTAGCGGGATTGAAATAGTGTATGAGAGCTCGTAGAATCACATTCTTCTGTCTTGCAGACTCATGCTAAGATGACGAGGCTGACTAATCAGCAGATCAGAGCTACAGGTTATTTGTAGCCCTTCCTAAGAGTCCCCAGGAAGACTGTGGATTGTCCAGTATTGCCACCCTTGCCCCAGTAACATTAAAATGCTCATAGAGCACGTTCTTTGCAATACCTCCAGGTGTGGCAAAATGTTCTCCTTTTGGGGTAGGTAATACAGCTTTTTAAAATCTTCTTATTTTGAGATAATTGTAGAGTCACATGCAATTTAAGAAATAATATAGAGAGATCCTCTCTACACTTATCCAGCTTCCCCCAATGGTAATATCTTGCAAACATTAGTACTATAACACAACCAGGATCTCGACAGTACTACTCTCAAAATATAGCTACATTTGCATCATCACAAGGATAGTTATAATGCCCTTTAGAATCACATACTCCACCCCATTCTTAATCCCTGATGGATGAGTACTCTGTTCTCCATTTCTGTAATTTTTTCATTTAAAGAATGTTGTATCCCCAGAATCATACAGTATATAGTCTTTAAGATTGGGGTTTTTCACCCAATAATATTTTCTAAAGATTTGTACAAGTAATTGCATTTATCAATAGTTCATTCTTTGAATTTCTTAGTAAGAATGTACCACAATTTGTTAAACCATTCACCTATTAAAGGGCATGTGGGTTGCTTCTAGCTTGAGACTAGTGTGATTAAAGTTACTACTGACATTCAAGTACAGGTTTTTGTGTACACATAAGTTTTACACATAAGTCCAGGGTGAACAGACAAGAGTGAAATTGTTCAGTTGCAAAGAACATGCATGTTTGGTTGTATAAAATACTGCTGAACAGTTTTGTGAATGGCTGTACCACTTTATATTCTCCAGTAAAGTATTACCCATCCAGTTTTCCTTTATTCTTACTAGTTACTACTTTTTAATTTAGTCATTATAATAGTATGTGGAGGTATCCCATTGTGGTTTTAATTTGCATTTCTGCAATGGCTAATAATGCTGAATATCTTTTCATGTGCTTATTCCCATTTGAACAGCTTCTTTAGAGAAATATTGGTTCATGTGTTTTATTTTCTAATTAGATTTTTATTGGATACGATTTTTATTAAATAATTAGAGCTAAATGTTATGAACACCTTGAGTAGTTTCTCTGAGTAATATCATTTTGTACACACACACACAGAGAGAGGCACACAGAGAGCCAAAAATGTATCTACAAGTCAATGAGCCTCTTTTTCTGGTATGGATTTTACATGGGCTTACAGAAGTTGCCAAAACATATACTGCTAAAATTCTAAACTCTTTTAATCATGATCTGTCCATGAATCTGATATAATTAATCCTCTCTCCACAAAAAACACATATACACACAGAATATTTCCCTCAATTTTACAAGGTTCCTGTGGCTGTTAAGTGCCCCCGCCACCCCAACCATGAACTCCACATTAAGAAAACTTAGTTTAGCAAAATGGCTGTGATTGGCCAGAAAGAGTTCTGAACACATCCATTTGAAGAACTCCACACTAAACTGAAGTTATAGCTTCAGAGGAGACTTAAAACTTCTAGCTGTGGACGTCAATCTCAAATGAGCATCAAAATCACTGGAGCTTTTTATACAGGTACCTGGACTCACTGCCAGATCTGACTAGAAAGCTGGGACAGGAAGACCAGTGGGCTTAGACAATCCTCAGCATTCACCCGCCTTCAGTGATGGGCATTTTACTTCTACTTAAAAGACTCTGGAAAAGAGGTTACTTGATTTCCAGAGTGTAAATACATTTAAACTGAGAAAGGTCTTCCCTTTAGATTCTGACCTAAACATCCTCAGGATATCCTTCATCTCCTATTCTCAGGACAAATCCATTTCCAAAGTGCTACCAAGAAAATTTTCAAATCTTTAAGACCACTATGAAAATAACTCTGTAGATATCTCTATCCTGGACCATATCCCTGCAGGATCCTCTCACCTTTGCCCATAATGCTAACTTTTCAAAGAGAGCATTTTGGTTTCTGCCTGCTATATCCTAGCTGGTAAAATCACATCTGCCAACTAGATCATGATACTTGATAATTCCCAGGTTACCTTCACAGAGCAGTGGGATTGCTGGCTGATTCACTTTGGCACATTGTGCTGGCTTAGCATCCATGGTCAACTGTGAACTTTAAGGTCAGCTCTACCCAACTGGCTGGGCATCTTTGGATATTTAACTTAATTTCTTGGAGTTCCAGATTCCTCATGTGTAAAATGTTGTTGTTGTAAGATACCGCTGAGTCAGATCTGACTTACAGTGACCCTATGTACAAAAACGAAACACTACCTGACGCTGTGCCATGCCTGGCACTATGTCAGTGGTTCTCAGCTATTCATAGGGTTTTCCATGGCTTATTTTTGGGGGAGTGGGCTGCCAGGTCTTTCTCCATGCCTACAGCACTCAGTATTCCCAGGCAGTCTCCTGTCCAAGTACTAACTAGGCCCAAACCTGCTTAGTTTCCATGATCAGACAAGATCAGGAGCCAGCATGGTATAGCTGTAGACTGTGTGTAAAATGAAAACAACAAAATACCATCCTCACCCTTGTGGAAATGGGCATAGTGGTAGCTCTCCACCTATAGCAAGGCTGCAGCAGCTCTGGCTAGGTTAACCTGCCTCTCTGCCCCTCTGCCTGCAGGAGGCGTGCTGCTTCACACACTCCTTTCCTTCTCTGGTGCACCAGGGTTCTCTCTTACTGGAAGGAGAGCACCAGGCCCTCCCACAGCACAGATCAGGTGGGTTTGTCAGCCATTCAACCTCTCAAGCTTCCATGGGTTAATGAATTCCATAGTAGGACAGGGAACAGGTGTGGGGGGCTCAGAATAGAGGAGCAAGAGGGTGTGTTTATTGATCATACGGCTGCTCCGAATGGGCAACCTGTGGTGCCCACTTGCTCTGACAGTCACCAAAGTAGAATCCTGAAAGAAAGGAACCAAACTGTTCTAGAAAGCAGAGATTACCCACACATGAGGATCCTCAGGGTGCACAGAAAGCTCTGGCCACAGCCCTCCACTCATGTCAGGCCCTGCTCCAGCAATGCTCTTCTTAATTTAAAACCAGAATAAATGTCTCCTCTCCTCTGCTCATGTGCATGGCTCTTTAGAACCATACAAGGACTTTACACTCCCCTGTACCTGTGACATCTCTCAGAAGAGAAGCTCCCTGAAGGGAGCTTGCAGGAAAGACTTGGGCTCCAGTGCCAGCCTGCCCTAATCAAAACTTAGATCTCCTCTCTAGCAAGGAGATTTGGGGCCTCAGCTTTCTCATCTATGAAGTTGTTGTTATTGATGTTGTTGTTGTTAGGTGCCATCGAGTCAGTGTCTGACTCATGGCGACCCTATGTACAACAGGTGAAATAGTATTATTAGCACTTTTCTGCTACTCATGGGGTTGTCAATGATTCTTTTTTGGGGGGGAGTGAGTTGCCAGGTCCTTCTTCCAAGCCTACAGCACCTGGTGTTCCCAGGTAGTATCCCATCCAAGTACTAACCAGGCACTACCCTGCTGAGCTTCTGAGATCTGACAGAATCAGATGCCACAGTGCTATAGCTGCAGGCACCATCTATGAAGTAGAAAGATAAAATACTTGCCTCATAGGATTATTGTCAAATTAAGTAGGTGATATGGTTTCACACTTAGAATGGTGCCCAGCATGTGGCAAAGCACCCCATATACCACAGTTTTACTACTATTGCAGGATTAGCCACAAGGAACTACTGTTTTGGTTTTTTTGCTTCTTTGAAGTCCTAGGGGTAGAATTCAGGACCTCACACATGCCAGGTAAATGCTCTACCACTGAGCTGCACCCCCAAGCCTTTTTTTATTTTTTATTTTGAGACAGAGTCTCACTAAGTGAGACAGGCAGCTTCTGACCTCAAAGTCATGATCCTCCTGCCTCAGCCTCCCAAGTCCTTGAGATTACTAGTGTGTGCCATTGCACCAAGCTGCCGCTAGGAACTTGATACCCATGAGGAGAGCCATAGATGACACACAGCAGGAACTGGGCCAGGTCCTCCCTGGCCCCTATCACTGTTCCTTGTGCTGTTGCAACTGCTGGTTTATTCCATCTTCTTCCAGGCTAGGGAAATTATCTCTTCTCCCCAACCACCTAGTCCAAATCATCTATCATCAGTGAGCAGAGAGCTGAGGGCAAAATCATTTCTGCAGAGCCAGCAAGCGCTTATCTCCATCAGGCCTCTAAGTCAAAGAACCAGAGACAGTAGCAGTTTCTCTTCACTCAGCTCCACTGAACTTCCTAGGATCCACTTTGGTGCTTTCCCAGGGATATGTTTTATCCCTCACCCCCACCTCCTTTTTAGCTATGTACTACCATAGTGGGCGTGCAGCCATACCACTGTGGCATCAGATCTGGGAAGTAAGCAGGGTCAGTCCTGGTTAGTCCTTGGATGGGAGACCACCTGGGAACACCAGGTGCTGTAGGCTTGGGAGAAGGACCCGGGAACACACTCCCAAAAAACAATTAGCCATTGAAAACCCTATGAATAGCAGAGAAGCAGTAACAATAGTGTTTTGCCTATTGTGCATAGGGTTGCTATGGATCGATATCCATATGATGGCACCTAAAAACAACCACCACCACCACCATAGTGGGAGGCTTGGGTTTAGCTCAGTTGGTAGAGCGCCACTCTGCAGTCTCCAAGGTCCTGAGTTCAATTCCCAGCACAGCAAAAAATGGAAGAAGGACGTGGCAACCAACTCCCAAGGCAATCCCGAAACAATCTGCCATTGAAAACCGTGTGAGGGTCGCTATGAGTCGGACATGACTCGATGGCACCTAACAACAACAACAACAAAAACCACCACCACCACCACCATAGTGGGAGGCTTGGGTTTAGCTCAGTTGGTAGAGTGCCACTGTGCACTCTCTGAGGTTATCAGTGCAATCCCCAGCACTGCAAAAAAAAAAAAAAAAAAAAAAAAACCAACGAGAGAAGGATATGGCAATCCACTCTAGAAGTAATCCCAACACAATTAGCCATTGAAAACCCTATGAGGGTCTCTATGAGTAGAACACAGACTCGACAGCACCTAACAACAACAACTAACATAATAGTGGAAAGGAAGTTCAGAGCGAGATTTCCATGGTTCAAAGGTGGAGTGTGTCTGCTTCTCTGTGCCTCAGTCTCCCCCTCTGTAAAAGCATGTAAATTATAGTGCTTATATCATGGGGTTGTAGAAAACAAACCAAAATTTTATATGTAAACATTGGGGGCAAAGCACAGTGCCTGGCACATGGATGGATATTAAAAAACTGTTGGCTATTTTATTATTTCTTTACTAGCTTTTGGTTTTGGTGCTGGAGTTTGAACTCAGGGCCTCACACATGCTAAGCTCATGCTCAACCATGGAGATACACCTGCCCCGCCCCTAATTTTTTCCTTCTTCTACCCTTACTCAGTCCCATCTACATTCCTGCAAAACAGGAGCCTCTTGATTTTGATGCCAAAAAGAAAAAGACCTTCACTCTATAAACCGCCCCTGTACTGCACACACGCTGCCCATCTGAGGCTGGCAGGCTCCGCCTGGACACACCCAGAAGGGGTGGCTAGGAGAGCTCAGCACTGCCCCCACTTCCACTCCTCAGTGAGGGTGGAGCTGGTGTTTGTGAGGCTGTGGGGAGAGATGGTCCATTGCTGAATGAGTGTGCAGCTCACATCCCCTTCACAGGAGTCCACCATGCACTATGACTTACATCAGCTGTTGTTTTCCAATTTCTTTAGTACCTACCTGCTGTCTAAGCTAATTTAACGGCCTCCATAGCACCGGGGAGCCGGATGTTCAGATGTTCACAGGAGTGGGGAGGAGGCTGAGAGACAACCCAAGTGAGGAAAGTTAGCACTGACACAGCCATACATCCAGGCGTTAAATAAAAAAAGCACATCGATTACAAATCCTGGAGATGCTTCTGTGAACATCCGATCATCAAATGTAGCCCCAGGGAAAAGCTGCTTTTCCATGCTTTCCTAAAAAATGCTCCCTAACATGAGGGAGGGAGTTCAAGACACTCTGTGCTAGATGGCTCCAGTTCTGTGTTCCTAACTGAGGAGATGACGGGAGTGTGCTTGTGGTGGTACCTGTGCGTCTGGGTTGTGTGTTGTGTGCACAATCATGTTGGTCGAAGACTGGTGATGAGGAGAAGGAATAAAAGATGGATTAGAAATTACTAATTCTCTTCTCCAAGCCATTCTACATCCCCAGCACTAATACCTCTTTCTACCACCAGCCCAAGCCTACAGTCCTAATACCCTGGCATCCCATCTTGTCAGATCTTTGATACTAAGCAGCATCAGGCCTCATTAGTACGTTCATGGGAAACCACCTGTGAATATCGGGTGCAGTAAGCTTGAGAGAAGGATGTGGCAGCCCACTCTGAAACAATACCTGAACAATCAGCCATTGAAAACCCTATGAATAGCAGAGAAGCACTGACAATAATGGTGGGCATGGCACAGTGTCAGGGGAGTGTTTCATTCTGTTGTACATATGAGTCAGACCTGGCTGGATAGCAACTAACTATCACCACCACTGGCCCTCGGAGGCATTTACCACTTGAATATCCAAGAGTGTCTCTTTGGGAATATAAAGCAGATGACCTGGAGGAAATTCAAAATAGCTGGTCTAACAGTGAAAAATCTGCTCTGCCTAATTTGCAAGGAATTTTAATTATCTTCATTAGGGGAAATATACATCAGGCTTAGGGTCTATTTTCCATCTTTATGTGACTTTCATGTCACATGAATGTCCAGCTTGGTTCTCCTGCTGCAGTGTAGTGGGTCCCTGTGAGTTCCTTCTGTGTCACTCCCATTGGAGGAATCTCGGACCTGCTTAGCTACTTCTTCCTTTCCACACCCCAAAGCACTGACTCTCACTTTCTCTCCCTCCCTCCCTCTCTCCTTCTGTCCCTCCTGCTTGCTTGCCTTGACTACTTGACTCCTTCCTGTGTCTGTGCTTCATCTTGCCATACTATGAGTTTAAAGGAGGCAAAGATGTCCTGAGTCACCATCACTTCCCTCATAGCATCAGCATAAGCCAGAACCCTTAGCAGATGTTCCAGGAATCCAGTACGGTGACCAGATTCTGTTGCTCTCATTGAGGTGCTTTTATTTTCAGAAAATCCACCAACAATTCTCTCCTTTGGTGACCTGAAACTGTATCTCTCCTGTATAGCCACACCACCTCCCCGTCCCAGGTATCCCCAGTGACCCATCCACCCAGTCATCTCAGTCAGAAATCTGGCATCATCCTGAGGCCCCATGATTACTCCGGATAATCTGGGCTATGTTGTAATAACAAATCAAAATGGCTTACCAAAACTGGTTTATTATCATTTAACTATGCATCCATTGTGGATCAGTGGAGGACTGACAAATACTTCACACATTACTTTTAACTACAGCCCATAAGCCAGGATTAGCCTCAGAGATCCACCTACTTGCAAGGGGCTAAGAAATGCAGTGACCAGATGGAATTTCAAGTGATCACTATTTGTTCAAAATATCTGCCGTTATTCACTCTAACCCCTGGCAAGTCCATCACCAACACCTGTTCACTACAACTTTCCATTTCTATAAAGTAGGGCCATTTCTTCTCATCCCCAAAAACATTGGTCAGTTCAAGCCCTTATCACCACTGCCTTCAGTAATGACCCCAATCCAAAGCTCTTCCAGCCTCACCAGACACAATAATCTTCTTAAAACACAAATATATTGCTTCTCATCCTTAAAACGTTTTAACAGACCCATCATCTCTAGGCCACTTCTCTTAGCGTGACCTGTGAGCCCATCTCACGTCGGCTCAGCCTACCTGTCTGGTTTCATCTCTTTACAGTGCACAAAGGAGCTCAGCCAACAGTCAAGAGGAAGCTGAATTCCAGCTCATCTCTGCTGACAGGCTGCATCTTCTGGAGTAACAGGGGCCCTTTCCTCCTTGGGCACCCTTTTAAAAATTCACACAAAAATACTATCTAAGCTGAGCTGCATTCACCTAGAGGACATATTTTTCTATTCCACTCAGAGTCTTCATACTGGCCCGCAATACTGACGACTAGCAGTTCTACCAATTTAGCATCCATTCCTTACGTCCAGGCAGTGACACATTCTGCACCTTTCCTACAAATGCCCACCACACTCACCCAGCCAGCATGGTAAACACTTCTGCGTCCAAAAGAGCCCTTCCTAGATGCATCCTCACATACTCTCGGTCAGAGACAATCATTTCCTCCTGGTCTTAATGTGGCTTCCTCTGAAATAAGTCCTGAGACAGCATTGGATGCAGGTGGTTTATTTGGGGGACTGTCCCCAGAAAGCACAAAAAAAGGAATGGTGAAAGTGAAATAGTAAAATGAGAACAGGCAGTAAAGTATGTTAATGAGGAGGATACAAACATCACAACTGAGGATTACTTCCACCAGGAAATCGTGAAGAAACTAGGGGAAGGTGGGCGTGGTGGTGCATGCCTGTAATCTCAGCAGCTCGGGAGGTGGAGGCGGGAGGATCGGAAGTTCAAGACCAGAGGCAGTCTGCATAATTTAGCGAGACCCTGTCTCAAAAAAAGTAAAAATAATGGGCTGGAGGCGCAGCTCAGTGGTCCAGCACTTGCAAAGCATGAAGGCGTGAGGCCCTGGGTTCAACCCCCAGTACCGCAAAAAAGAAAAAAAAATAAAAGGAAAGAAAAAAAGAAAGAAAGAGAGAAAAGAAAAAAAAAAAAAGAAACCAGGGTGTTAAGTCTGCAGCACTTCTTGGCTACCCCAAACTATTGGAGCAAGCTCCATAGAGCTGGAAAAAGGCATGAGGAAAAGGCACAACCACATAAGCCTGCTCAGCTCCACACTGAGTCACCTTTCCCCATCAAAAATGGCTTTCGACTACCAGTGAGTACCTTTCTCAGCTTACTTTTCTCTGAAAATTTAAAGATGCAAAGACCTCTTTTCATTTTGAATTCTCTCTGTTCCTTTCAATTCACATTAATATAATTCCTTTTTTAAATGTATATTTTAATGTATCAAGATGTATTCCACTTCACTGGGCAAATGTCATATCCAAGACAGGCACCATGGCACACACCTATAATCCCAGCAACTTGGGAGGCTGAGGGAGGAAGATCTAGAGTTTGAGGCCAGAGGCAGCTGGACAGAGGGACTAGGAGTGAGAGTCAATGGTAGAGCTCTTTCCTAGCATGTGCCTGGCCCTGGGTTCAACCTCCTACTACTGAAAAAAAATGCTATATCCATATTTCTGTCTGAGATTAGCTCTTTTCTGTCTTGGGCCAAGTATCAGGATGCTTTAGGACAAAGCCCTTAAGAGTCTTAGATGCTCTGCTGTCAGGCAAAACATGATTGCAGTACATCACAAAGACTCTTAGAAGTACTATTTTTAACTGGTGTTTACAAATCACATTTAAGTACTTCTGAGTTCTTAACATCTGATTATACACTCACACCCTTGGACTATTTTTACCCTAAGACAATATATTAAGGACCTGAATTTGATTTTTCCCTAAGACTATTTCTAAGCTTGAGGTCTTTTGCTGGCTTTTGCTTGGGCCCTCTTTCCTTTTAAGCTCATCTCTTTCTCTCTCTTTATCTTACACATTGCTAAAAGAAACCACTTGGCACTTTCAATATTATGCCTGGAAATTTCCTTGGCATACTCTACAAGTTCATTAGATGTTTTCTATTTTTCACATGACTACAAATAAGAGTATTGTCAAACTTTTTACTTCCTCCAGCCTCTGATAGCAACTTCCCAATTGTCCTTCAAGCCCTCCCTACTAGTCATCTTGGGATCCTCAAGGTTCTGCAGTCACCAAACCAAGACCACATGCGTGATATGGAATAGGGATTTAGCATACAGATTGGAGCTCACACAACTGTGGGAGAAACAAATGAAGTAGAAGTCGAGAAAGGGCCAGCTGGAGGACCTGGAAAAATCGTTAACAGGCACCACCAATGTGAACTGGGGAAGGGATGCTGGCCCTGTACCTGCAGTGGGCTTGGGGTTGCCACAGGGGTGCAGGGCCAGTGGTCAGAAAGAAAAGCTGAACATGAGGTGTGGAGACAAAGGAAACATTGGAATCCAGAAGGATAAACCTGAAACCAGAGGAAAAGCTAAAACCCACAGCTGTCCCTCATCATCTCTGCCTCAAAGATGCAGATTCCCTCACCACAGAAACACAACGTGTTTGGTTCCAGAAGGTTAAGGAGGAGGTTCTGCAGGATCCGGAAGATATGCAGGCTCAGCTCCTGCGCCTTGCCCACGGAGTGAGCGACAGACTTGTGAGGACGGATACCAGCTGCAGCGGCTTCTGTTGCCCTGGTCTGACCGTCAGAGCATGCTTGTTTCTGCTTCCAGTCCTGCCTTGCCAATCTACCTCAGAGTTAACCTTAACCAGGCCAGGCCAGGCACCTGGGGCTCCAGTTTAGCTGAGTCACAAAGCTTCTAAGCTCACAATTCCTGTGCTTATGAAAGCATTTAATAAACATCAAATACGTATTTATATTCTTACCACCCAGCCCAAGGCTTAACAGGTAGCAGGTGCTCCAATGATGTTTGTTCAGAAACTTGATTTTTATACCAGATTGGTTGCTATGCCTCACCCTGTAAAACATTTCTCACAACGTCAGTTATGTCTTCCTTTTTATAAAGAGAAGAATCTTCTGTACCAATCTAATACTTGGTTAATTTCCCTCCCCCTGGGATAGTTTAGCACTGAGCACTAAAGCACTCTCGATTCTACTTACCCCGGAACAGAGCAGCATTAAAATCCATTTGAACTCGGCACCAAGAAGAAAGCTGAGCTCATGGTGTCAGCATTTTCAACAGGGTCTGAGCGAGAGGGCAGGGTCCATGCTTGAACACTTGCTCCTCATTAGCACTTCATCCCTGCACTCTGTTCCCAGCCCCACCTGATGACCCAACTCAGACAGGGGGAACTGAGTGAAGAGGTGATAATGAGGAGAAAATGCCTGCCCTGAGCCAGGCCTGCCTGGTATAAAGCTGGACCACAGGAATGAGACTGTGCCTGGGTGTTTTTAAATCTTTCTTCATTTGGGAAGCAGCATGATAAAAATTCATCATCCTAATGAAGAACAGCAAGAAGAAGCTGTAGCAACAATGAGGACAGGTAAGCGCAGAATAAAACATGATAGCCCTAGCTCACTGAATAAACTCAGGTCCTTCCTGTGGTAGTTCTTTTAGGAAATCCTAACACTGCTTTCAGGGCTGGGATTTAGCTCAGTTGGTAAAGTGCCACTCTGCAGTCTCTAAGGTCCCGAGTTCGATTCCCAGCGCACAAAATGGGAGTCCTGAGGCAATCCCAAAACAATCAGCCATCCATCACCCTCACCCCAAAGCCTAACTAGCCCTGGCATCCCCCTACCATCGCCCTCACCCCAAACCCTGGCTAGCCCTGGCACCCGCCTACCATCGCACTCACCCTCAACCATTGAAAACCTGATGAGGGTCGCTATGAGTTGGACGGCACCTAACTTGATGGCACCTAACAACAACAACACTGCTTTCTGCTTCTTAGCAACACTGACTACAAGATTGTATGGAAGGAAGGGAGGGAAAGGAGATAACAGGTTTTAGCCCCAGAGAGGGCATCTACTTAAGGTCTACTCCAAACTACAATTTTTCACAAGGAAGTTCACAATTGCTTTTTCAACAGCCATTGTTAGCCAAGATATGCATGATGCCAGCATTATACAAGTGTTTTCCTCGGCCCTAGACCCCAGCTTGAGAGCAAAGCTACACACACACACACACACACACACACACACCGAAACAAACAAACAAAAAAACCCACTTGCTCTTTCCAAGTTGGTTATCCCTACCAATATTGGAGACTGTTGGCAAAGAAGTGGACAGAATAAAATTTTGGCAAGTAAGTAGCAGTCTCTGCTACAACCCTGAGAAACACGTTCAGAATGCCTCCCTGATATCTTTCAGATAAAGGAGGGCCTCCACCTACAGAGGCACATACAGTGCGTTGAGGCCAGATTCTGCTTCCACTGTACCATTTTCTATCCCACCACATTTACTCCTCACCTCTGCTCATTACTCTTCTTCTCCCTCTCCTCCCCTCTGATCTCTGTCCCTAACTTCCCCTTCTTCACTTCCAAGGTATTTAGACCTCCATTGGACTTACCAGCAATCAAATGAAGCAGAATCATTATCGTGGCCCAATTTTTAGATAAGGAAATAAAGTCCTAGAAGAGAGAAATGATGTTTCTCAAGGTGACCCACTTAGCTTGCAGCCGAATCAAAAGTAGAGAAACAAGGCCTTTGGACTGTTAAGTTTTCTGGTCTTCCAACTCTTCTGCAGGTCCCCCCGCCCCTGCTACGGCATCTACATGTGAAGGCACATATTCAAGGATGGACAAACCTTTTCTATTTTTCACCCACAAGTTATCATTGGACTGTGGCTTTTGAACATATTATCCTCCAAGATTATAAATGTTTTATCTCTAGGTCTACAAGCTGTGCAACTAAAGTGTTTCACAATTCTTCTGTGTATAGTCCTTTCAACCCAGGAATACTCTAATCCTGAAGCTGTTAGTGAAATTCCCAGGCATATCTAAAAAAAGCAATGTGTTTTCTGATTTGACAGATAGTGTATCTGTTATGAATGGCTCACTAATTGTTTTATTTGCTGATTGACAGTGTTGATTGACATCTACTACTCTTAGAGTCAGATGTACCCAAGGTTCAATATTTAGTAATGCAGGAAGAAAGATACTGAATATTTTTAAGCAGTCCACAATATAGTTAGGAAGAGGTATAAATAGACAAACATTCTTTTGCAAATCATAATGGAATAAATGTTTGATAAAAATGTTGTGAAACTCAAAGAATGTCCAGAAAGCTCAGAGCCAATAAATCAGGTTCATAGACTTTACAGCCAGGAAGAAAACCCCAATACTGGATCCCTCACAGGTCAGTTCCACTGGCATAGTAGACAAAGCACCACAGGTGGACACACATCCCCAGACACTGAGTGTGGGGTGCTGGCACAAGATTTTGCTGTTAGGAGCTTTGCAACTTAATCACTTCCTGCCACTTTCTCTGGAATGGTGAATTCTGCATGTCTTCATCATGCGACCCATTTCTCTAGTGGAACCTGGTTCTCATGGTTGCTTTTAGCATTAAGAGTAACTTGGAACTTGAGTTTGAAGGTCAATGAAAAAAATCACCAAAATGTAAGATAGAAATCCAAAAGATAGATTGTCCCTGATTCTGACAAATGTCCACTGCGTAGCATGATTTGGAGACAGGCTCACTTGTTACAACATCAGAACATTCTTTTTCAACATTAGAGAAATTAGAGAAAGGAAAACTCTGTATGTGAATTGAATTTTTCCTTAGCATTAGGCCAAATAGCCTATTGAATTCAATGTCACAATTCATTCATTCAGTAAAGTATACTAGCATTTACTAGGTCCAAACTGTGTTCTGTGATGGGTCAGGCAACAAAGATGAGTCAGTCTAAGTTTAACTGTGCTCCTGCGTTCATGGAGTTTGCAAAATAGTTGGCAAAATAAGAAGTACAGCAACTATAAGCAGCAATGAGGTCCAGAATTAGATCACATGTGAGCACTGGAAGAGCCAAGAGGAACATCTCTGAGATGGAGGACGCTGAGTAACGAAGAAGTTAGTTATTGAAAGAGTCAATAATGTGACACTAAAGGCACCAAGGATGAGATCTGGTACTGACAGAAGAGGAGGCCTGGAGAAAGAGGCAGAATATGGGGGCTGGAAGGTACCAGGCAGAGGAGGGTATAGGTGGCAGGTAAAGTTTTTAAGAAAAAAGGTGATGCTTGGTCCTAACAGTGAAAGCAAAAACTGGACGCAGCAGAAAGCAGAGAAAGTGTGGGCTCCAACCCTGGCCAAGGATAAGGGCACTGAGCCAAGGGGACAAGAATCTTCTGGGTGGGAACAAGGGAAGCTGGCTAGGAAAGGGACATCTGGTGTTCAGGTGACAAGGAGAGACAAAGGAGCCATTAGGGAAAGAGGCAGGTGCAGGGTTTGCCCCCCACAGTGCCTGCTCCACAGCACTGGGTCAAATGACTCCACCCCCGCTTTGTCTCACTTCTTCAGCCACATCACTTTCTCTTTCCTTTTCCTTTCCTTCCTACAGCTACCTCCCAGGGCCATGTTTGTGCTTTTATTTTCCTTTCCCAGTCCACAGAGCTAGTATAATCTTTCAGAACTTGGCCTGAAGAGAAGAAAGGGCATTTTTCCTATTAGCATGTACATCTGCCCGGCAAAGAACTTGAAATGACCTTCTGCATGCCAGAGTGAATCCAACTTTGACACCTGCTTTCCCAAAGCACTAGTAATAACCCCAAATCCCTACAAAATCTGTAAGTTTAATAAAAAATGGTCACACGTCAGACACCAGTATTTCCAGAACATGCAAACACACACATATACTCTATTGCCAATAACTCATAAAAGAAATGAAATCTCCAACAGTATCCTCCCATTGGTTTCTCTAAGCAATTCCCTAGGGAAAAAAGAAAGGCGTGTCTAAACATTCTCAATTCTCCAGATGTAATGTGAGATGTTTTGCAGATGTCATGGATATAGTTGATCCACAGAGATTGGTGGGACCATGCGGTTTTTATCTCATTACTGAAACTAATTTGGAGGATGGTTGATGTGACGATGGTAAAAACACAGTCTATATGTGAAGTCAGATCAACCTGGGTTCTATCCTTGACCCTATTTGACTACTATGTGACATGGAAGAGTTATCTCTTCCAGCTTAGTCTCAGTATCTTCCACTTTAAAATGAGTGTGGGATGCCATCTCACAGGGCTGTTGTGAGAACTGAAGAAAGAAATATATGCATCGCACCCAGGGCAGGAGCAAGCAAGTCACAACTAGTACTAGCACTGCTATTACTGGAGTTAGGATAATCAGCATCACCTTATTATCAAACCAATGGGTCCACTTAGCTCCTAGTTGAAAACAGAAGAATCTCTCATACCCATGCTGTGAGTTCTTCTCTAATAGATGGAAAAGCTACCTCCTTGTCATTTAGATAATGGAAGCATTCAGATTCTATTGAGCATAATGATTAGCCTGCAAGTGGGCAGCTGACAGCGCACAGAGGGAAAAAGAGCAAGCACTCTCTCAGGAGCCTTGTGTGCGAGTTGGCCCCTTCTCACCCCACTCTCTTACCTAAACACGGGCTTCCTCATTATAGGCAGTGGGTGACAGGACACTCTGCCTTGCTCTCTGCAGAAAAGTGACTGTACTTCAGCATTGCCCCTGTAGAAAGGGAAACTGCATGTTTGGGGAAATCCTATCATTATTACACCCTCTAATGAAAGAGAATGCTTGCAAGCAGATGAAATTAAATTGTAAAGTATATTGACTCCAACAACAGGTGACATTTGAGCAAACCCCAAGGGGGTCATTGAATTGTTAAAAAGACTTAACTTCTGACACCCGGACATCAGGAACGATCCTTCCAAGGCACTGCTGCCAAAGGCCTCACCACCGGAGATTCATTCCACAGCTTTCTTGCCCTGAGCTCCATTTCAAAATGTGAATCCTCAGGGAAAGGAAATAGAACACTCCATCATGTTGGGGTGCTAGTGTAGACCCTCAGGCCTATTGTAGCTGTGCTGTGGCTGAGTTCTTTGGCCAAGCTTCTTTGTCAGGGACAATAGAGGAATGCTGAGATTTACAGTGTCTCCTAGGCCTCTGAGAAGACAAAACAAGAACTTAAAAAGAAGATACTTAGCATAGGACCTGGACATTATGAGTGCCCTACTATTCACATGCCTGCAGCCATACCACTGTGGCAACCAATCCCATCAGAAGCTAAGCAGGGTCAGGCCTGGTTAGTACTTGGATGGAAGACTGCCTGGGAACACCAGGCTTGGGAGAAGGAAACGGCAACCCACTCCCAAACATCAATCTGCCATTGAAAACCCTATGAATAGCAGAGAAGCACTGACAACAGTGTTTCTATGTTGTGCGCAGGGTCTGGGCACCTAACAACAACAACAACAACTATTGTTGTTGAGTACGAGGGCACCTAACAACAACAACAATTATTTATACATCAAGTAAGGAATCTTTATTGAGCATCCTCTCTGGCAAACATGCACAAGCTGGAAAAAAATTGCAAATTCCTAGAACTTTCTGTAAAGATCCCACATCAGTAGCCTTGGGCTGCACCTAGGCACTTGCACTTTTAACAAACCCTCCAGGAGGTTTGTTGAGGCAGTCAGACCTTTATCCTCAGTCTCACCTTCCTGTCCCAGTAAGGCCAATCCCTGTGTGTAGCCAAGAGGGGTTTACTTTCTCCCAACAGGAAGGGCTTTAGGTAGGGGCAGGCTGTTGAATGAAGGAAGGGGTAAACACCAGAAAAGGTCAGGATAAGAGCTGATAAAAGTTCTGAGAGCCTTCCTCTAGCCGGAGATGGCAGGAGAGCACTGAAGATGGTGAGAAAATGAGAGAACAGATAGCAGTCTTCACAGAAGAAAGTACTTTCAAAAGAACCATTGTCCAGATCCCAGACAACAGTTATAGGCCCTGAAATTCTAGTTTAAAGCAATTCCATTCTTGTTCCATTCAGCAGGCCAATGAATTGCAGGCATTTGCACTTCTGTGGTACCTTTCAAGCCAGAGCCTCAAAGCCCTTTTCAAACACAAATCTGTTCAGCCTCATAACCTCTCTGAGAAATTCCATCTAGGGATAGGGGGTCACTTCCCTCCCCACCTCAAGGGCAGCTTTTTGGGCAGTGGGAGGCAGGAGGTAGGAAGTGGAACCTGTTTAACAGTCACTTAACTAGGCATCTTGACAGCTCAGAGGAAGAAGGAGCCACTTGAGATCAGACATTTCTGGGCCACTTAATCTGAGGCATGGAATTACAGAAATACCTTGGATCTCCACCTCTGCCTTTTTGGCTTTAGCTTCTTCCTTCTTTAACCTGAATAGTGTCTGCTGATTTGGCAGACACTGAGAGTTGCATACCCAATGTCTTTCTTATTTCTTCCTGGTAAGAGAACCTCAGCTTTTTTCTGGATCAGAACAGTCCCAGGGTATAGACTATGATTCTCTTAAACCAAGTTAGCAACCCTCTTCCGTTTTTCCCAGCCTTCCTTGCAGCTCTGGGTGATCATGAAACTTAGATTTGGCCAGTGAAATAGAAAAGGAAATCTGATGTACTTGTCAGAATTTGCTATTCTGTGGCAACAGACTAACTCCAGTATTTCAAGGGCTTAACACAATAAAAGTTTACTTTTCTTCCATATTATCATTGTAATCTAATGGATGGGGAGATTATTCCAGCCTTATCTGGGAACCCAGATTAATGAAACCCCTATACTCTTATGATAGAATCATCTAAAGATTGTAGTCTTCAAGGTCATGGAGGAACCAGAAGAGATACCCTTTTCTCAATCCTCAAGGATGCTGTCCTCATAGACCGCTGCCAATCATACCAATCACAAATGGGTTCCTCCCTAATCTGAGCCTTAATTTGATATGTCAGGAGTGTGAAGAATAATTAACCACTTGCATATTACATAACTTCAAAAGTCTCTTGAGATGAAGTGTATGCAAATGATAGTCTATTATTGGGCTGATAACAATTTTTCTGTTCTAACTTGAAAGGGGAGAGGTTTCAGCCATCATGTTTCATTTGATCCAATGAAATATTCAAACTAACTTTTTATCAGTTGGATGGTAATTTATCTTCTCTGCCTGGAGTAGAAAGAGATTTCAGCCCAGTAATAATGGATTTGTGTCACTTGAGCGTGGACATTCAAAAACGGCACAGTTCTTTTTAGCATAGAGTTGCTCTGGGCATGGAGCAGTTCAGAGAAACCTCAGAGAGAAAGGTTGCCACCTCCCCTCCTACTGCCTTGTCCAGGTTAGTTAGCACAGCTCTCAGGAACGGAAGCCATTTCTTGATGTCAGTAATATTCAATGAGAAAGGAGTGAGAGAGAAAAAGAGATGGGAAACAAAATGGGCATGCTAATGGCACTGGCAATGAGGGAGTTAAAGAGAGAGTGGTAAGTTAATAGACCACACCAAGGCTTTCAGGAGATGGAGTTCTCCAGGTTAAAACTACCACCCAGGAGTTTTTCTTTCCTTATCACATTCCCTTGTGTATCTCTGCTTTTCCCAAATTTGCTTTCAGCCAAGCTGCCTCCCTGAAACTGACACTCTGCCAAAGGGGAACAAAAAAAGGCAAGCGATTCACGTGGGGCCTGGTGGGATAATGACTGTTTTATTTAACTAAGGAGGAAACTGTGTTAATAAACGCCTGTGACATTTAATGATGTGGCTTTCATTTTGAACACATCATTGCTTGATATTGAATCCATCCATTTTGATAATAAACACCAGGACCATGGAACTCTTGGTTTTCACCCATATATAAATAAATAATAAGCCCACAGCACAGGGACTTATTTTGCACACTGGGAATGAAGGAGGGTTGTGACTGCCCTGCATGTGTTTGCATCTTATGAACTCTATTCAGCCACATGGCCTCCCATTCGTCTCTCTGGAAATCCAATTTCCCTCTTGCAGTTTCATCTGCCAGTTTTCTAATTTTCACATCAAACTGCATATTACTCATTGTCAGGGTGGTTGTTCTGGAAGAGTCGTTAGAGTTTTAAACCCTTTACCAGTGTTTTCAGTTCAGCTGCAGACAGTTGCCAGGCCTCTTGTTTTGCAAAAGACCATTGCTACCCCACTAAAAATTTTTGCTCAAAATTTCAAACCTGCATGCATTTGGTCCAGGTGAGAGCCAGTGAAAATTACACTTTCTGAAAGGTAAGTCTAAATTCTTTAAAATGACCCTTCCCACCTGACTAAAGAATGTGTGACTCATTTCTCTATCCCCACCACTTAGCACACAGTAGTTGTTGTTGTTGTTAGATGCCATCAAGTCAGTGTCCAAGTCATAGTGACCTTACTTGTTGTTGTTGTTGTTAGGTGCCATTGAGTCGGTATCCGACTCATAGCGACCCTTATAGGGTTTTCAATGGCTGAGTGCTTCGGGATTGCCTTGGGAGTGGATTGCCAGGCCCTTCTCCCATTTTTGCGGTGCTGGGAATTGAACTCAGGGCCTCTGAGACTGCAGCGCAGCGCTCTACCCACTGAGCTAAATCCCAGCCCCAGTGACCTTACTTACAACAGGTAAAACAGTATTGTTAGTGCTTCTCTGCTATTGATAGGGTTTTCAATGGCAGATTGTTTTTTGGGAGTGGGTTTCCAGGTCCGTCTCCCAAGCACCTGGTGTTCTCGGGTGGTCTCTCATCCAAATACTAACCAGGTCCGACCCTGCTTAGCTTCCAAGATCTGATGGGACCAGACACCACAGTGGTATGGCTGCAGACAGCACACAGTAGAATCTCAATAAATCATTGGTGAAAGAAAACAATAAATGACTAAATGAATGGTAGTTGTATATTTGCACACTTCTGCAAGATTACATGTTGTTAGGTGCCGTCAAGTCAGGTCTGACTCGTGGTGACCCTATGTACAACAGAATGAAAGAGACACTATATCTGACAGTGCTTCTCTGTATTCATAGGGTTTTCAATGGCTGATTGTGTTAGGAATTGGCTGCTAGGTCCTTCTCCCATTTTTGTAGTGCTGAGGATCTAACCCAGGGCCTCAGATCATGTAGAGCAAGCACTCTACCAACTGAGCTAAACCCCAGCCCCACAAGATTACATAAACATATGTTATACATAGACAAAATCAAACTTTATCACTGCTAGTATAAATTTGTGTTTATCCCATTTAGGCAAAAAATAAGTATTTTTCTCTTTTTATTTTAAAAGGAACACTAATTGTGCTTAAATGGTAGCTTTAATTGATACAATACATTTTGACTTGCCATGCATATTTGATCCGTATTAAGTTTCCAGGCTCTGATCTTTTCTAGATCTACAGCTTCCAAATCTAAGTTCCACATCCCCATATTCTCAGTATAATAGAAGAGTCTAATATGCATTTCTTCTGGAGAGCTAGAATCCTTCATAGTAAAAGATCTCTTGGGCCCATTGCAGAAAGAGCAGCAGTTCAGCTGGAAATCCACCTCCCTCAGGGTCATTTGAATACTCGCATGGTCCCCAAATGTGTGGCATTGCTACCACATTCAGAGGATGGGTCCAACAATAGTAGGAACCTGGCTTTCTAGAAGCAATGCTCCATGGACTTGTATCTAGAAATTTCCCAGACTGTTCAAGGTGCTCTCCAGGTATAACCTCTAAAAGACTAGAGAGAAGGTTGCCTTTTCCTTAGAGTTTTCTGAGAGATGAGCTATGAAGAAGTGCTTCATTCTTTAATAGAGTTAAACCTGAAAAGCCTAAAGTTTATAGCAACTAAATGCAATTCTTATTCCTGAATCTTGTATGGCTGAGCTGAGGGAAGAGCATCTACTGGAATTAAATGTAAAGAAGATAAAAGTATCATATCAATCTTAACTTCACTAAAGTTGAAAACAACTTGGTTATTAAAACACAATCTAGGGTTTAGCTCAGTAGGTAGAGTGCTGCTCTACACTTTCTGAGGACCCAGGTTTGATCCCCAGCACTGCAAAATGAGAGAAGGATGTGGCAGTCCACTCCTGAAGCAATCCTGAAACAATCAGCCATTGAAAACCCTATGAGGGTCTCTATGAGAGACCCAACTCAATGGCACACAACAACAACAACAACAACATCCCAATTTTTAGGAAACCATACTTGTACATGAAATATTTAGATAATGGTATGTAACTTCATCTCAGATGATCAAAAGCATTGTATATAATAGATATGAAATAAAATATACTTTCATATATAGAGAAAGAGTGAGCACAAATTATAAACAAAGAGGCATAAAATGTTAAGAATAGGGGGATCTGGTAAAGGATATATGATATTCTCTGTACTATCCTTATTCTTACAACTTTTCTATAAGTTCAAGTTTATTTCTAGTAAAAAGTTTAAAATAAATATTTTGAGGACAGTAGTATACATTAAAATCAAACTGGACTCTTTAACCATAGTAACCAGGCTATGACCAGAACGTGGGGATACCAAAAGGGAAATCAGCATTCCATTAGAGCAGAGGGTGGCAACTTTGTAAAGGGACAGATAGTAAATACTTTAGAATATTTTAGGCTTGGTGGGCCTCCCATGATCTGTCACAACTGCTTACCTCTGCCACTGTAGTGCTAAAAGCAGCCAAAGAGAATATGTAAGTCAATGCACATGACTGTGTTCCAGTAAAACTTTATTTATAAACAAAAGTTCATAGGCCATAGTTTGCCAACCCTTTAACTAGATTATTGAGCATGTATGGGATCTAGCTTATTCCAATTCATTTGAGGTCTCATAGAGGGAAGCCTGGCTCCCAACAGTGGGCTCTATCTTTAACCCCCAACGCTCAGGAGCACCCTTGCCACTGTCTGTTCATAGGGATTGACAGCAGTATAGACTCCCTTCAGGAGAAATCACAGGGGTTGACCCCCCTGTCCTACTGGCTACCATAGGACATCTATGAGAATGCAGACACTGAGCCTCATATTCATGTGGGACAGACAGGAATGGCGTCACTGGTTTCAGTCTGGAAATGAGGGTGGGGGAGTGGTCCTGCCATGCCTACAGCAACGTCTGCTCCTCAGAAATCATAATCCAAAACTCCACAATGAATATTTTGCCTTAAAAAAAGGAAGTGTCTACTTGAATCCACTGTCCTACCTAGAAATGACCACATATGATGGGTATCTCAAGCCATGGAGAAAAAGAGAAACAACGAGAAAAGACTAGGGATAGAAAGTAGAGAAAGGAAAAAAGAACTTGGAGTGAACACAGAGAAGAGTCCTGATGGTTGTCACCCTCCCTGTCCCCCCGGTGGTACCCTCAGGTCTCCCATAGTCACTTGGCTTCTGCCCCGTCTCCTTACACTTCCTACGTTATGTTACAGGGTCCCACAGAGAAGACAGTGCACCTGCCCACCATGAGCTGTCGGAAGCCTCCAGAGAGATGCTTGTGCAGGAGCTTAGCTAACTCGCTAGCCCACAGCCCACCACTCCCCCAGCTCTGCACTAGCATCTGCCCTGGCCCAGGGTGCTACTTGAAGCTCACAGTGCTCCCCCAGGGCTAGGCTTGCTGCCTTCTGTAGAGGTAATTTTATTTGAAAGGTAATGAATCCCTAGACATTGCAAAAAAGTGGGAGAAAAAAAAGCAAATAAGCAAGCCAGCAAATGAAAACATTGGCGCATCTGTGGGGCTGACTTTAGAGGTGAGTGTAAGAAAGTAGAAGCAGGAAGGCAGAAGTGTGACATGTAGTAGCTGTCTCTGACCACATCCCCTCAGTCTTTGTTACTTTGTCTTGATTTCCACCACAGACTTGATGGAGCACCTATGTGGGCTTCGCAGACGGTGGTGAGTAGGACCAAGTAGGTCCTGCTCCATGACAGTAGCATGGGGTGTGGGATCCCAACAGTAAACCAGCAGCTCCATTAGAGTGAGCAATGGGTCTCACGCTGGGCAAATACCAGAATCATCTGGAGGGCTTGGTAAGGTACAGATTTCTAGCCCCTGCCCTACAGTTTCCCGCTCAGGTTATGTATGTGAGGCCTGAGAATATGTGTTTCTAGCAAGTGTCCAGGAGATGCTGATGCTGCCTGAGGACAAGAGTTTAAGAATCAGTGCATTCTAGCATGATTAGTATTCTGAAGAAGAAACTACAGTTTGCAATGGGAGCAGGCAAAGGGGGATCCTACCCAGACTCAAGTGGGGATATGCTTCTCAGAGAAAATGACTACTATGTTTAGAACAAAGGAGGGGGATACCCAAAAACTTAGATTGTAAGGACTGTGCTTTTTTTCCTTCCAAGCTTCAAAGTGTGGTACCTAATTCTCCCTTTTGAAAATAAACCAAATTAGTGTTTCAAACAAATGGAAAGTGGCATAAGTGATGCTACATAAGTGACTTTTGGGAATAGATCATAAAAAGGAGAGCTTCTTCCTGCCATGTTGTAAGGACACCCTAGCAGCCTGTAGAAAGGCCCTAGTGTGAGGGAAGCTGAGGCCTCTCACCAACCACCTTGCAAGTAAACTACTTTGGAAGCAATGCTACAGCTTCACTTATATTTTCAGCAGATTGAAGCTCTGGCCAAGACTGTGACAGCAACTTTATGAGAATTCTGAGTCAGAACCACTCAGCTAAGCTACTCCCAAATGCCTGACTCACAGAAATCATGAGGGTTAGAAAGTCTTATTGTTGCTTTAGGTTGCTAAGTTTTAGAGTAGCACACAGCAATAGATAACTAATGAAGATAACACTTCCACTCATATTAAAAAATATCAAGAATCTATGAATAACTAACAAAATATATATAGGAACTCTTCAGGGGCAATTATAAGTCATTATCAAGAGCTATTAAGGAAAGCCTAGATAAATGGAGAATCTGTAGAATATGTAGACTTAATATTGTTCAGATGTTTATCTCAAGTTGGTCTATAGACTTAATACAGTCACATGAAAATGTCTAGCAAAATTTTTCATGAAGCTTTATGAGTGATCACAATGTGTATATGGAAAAATAACGCTAACAGTAGAGTAAGCAAAACCCTTCTGAAAAAGAAGGGCTGAGAAGGAAGGCTTGTCCTAGCAGATGTGGAGATCAAATAGGCACCTGACATCAGCATAATCTTTGTGCATCGCAAATCTTCTGCCAGGAATCTCATGCTCTTTCTACAATATTTGGGTCTGGGAGGGTCTAAACTTGGTAGCTGCCAGCCACCATTCATGATCCTGAATAGAAGCTGACTGAGGGTGCACTCAGCAAAGGAGAAAATGTGTGCCCAGAGATGAGAAAGATAGAAGTCATCTGAGTCCTTGCATGCAGCTGCTCCCAAAGCCAATCTAACCTGTGGATTTTCAGTTGTATAAACAATGAATTCCCATTTGGCCTAAGCAAGTTAGGAAAATCCACATCTTTCAGCTTGTTGTGTGGTGTGAATTTGCATGTTGCTATGATGCTGAAAGCTATGCCGCTGCTATTTCAGATACCAGCAGGACCACTCAGGGTGCATAGGTTTCAGCTGAGCTTCCAGGCTAAGACAGACTAAGGAAAAGGACCCAACAGTCTACTCCTGAAATAGCCATCGAAAACCCTATGAATAGCAGAGCAGCACTGTCAAATAGAGTGCTGGAAATTGAGCCCCCCAGGCTGGAAGTCTTCAAGAAATGCCTGAAGAAGAGTTGCCTCCTCAAAGTAGAATTGGCCTTAACGATAGGAATGGAGTAAAGCCTCTGAGACCTCCTTTTGCTGATGTGATACAACTGAAAATGAGAAGAAACATAGTGGTTGCCACACTGGGCTCAAACATAAAAAGATTGTGTGCCATGGTACAGTGTTGGGCAGTGTTTTTTTCTGTTGTACACAGGGTTGCTACGAGTCAGATTCAACTTGACAACACCCAACAAAAATAACGATAAACAATGAATTCCCATTTGGCTTAACCAAGTTAGGAAAAGGTCTTCTAATAACAAGAGATAAAATTTTGATATTCACCCATGTGTCAAGTAGCCTTAAATTGTACAATTATTGTTGTTAGGTGACCTTGAGTAGGGTCCAACTCATAGTGACCCTCATAAGTTTTCAGTGGCTGATTGTTCTGGGATTGCTTTGGGGGTGGATTGCCATGTCCTTCTCCCATTTTTGTGGTGCTGGGGATTGAACGGAGAACCTCAGAGAGCTCAGAGCAGCACTCTACCAACTGAGCTAAACTCCAAATTATACTATTAAAGACTCATAATTTAGCATTTCTGCCTATTCACATAGGCTAAGTCAGGGATCAGCAAACTACATTGCTTGGGCCAAATCTGGACTACTATTTGTTTTTGTAAATAAAGTTTTATTGACATAGAGCCACATTCATTTATTTACTTACTGACTATGGCTACTTTTGGACTAAAGTGACAGAATTGAGTAGTTGTGACAGAGCTCATGTCTAAAATATTTACATTCGGGCCTTTTACAGAACATGTTTGCAGAACTCTAGTCTAAGGGTTCCTTCTAAAGCCCTTGATGCAGTGCTTTAGAATCTCCCTGCCTGCTTAAATTTAGTCCTTCCAGTTGTGCATTCTGAAGAAGGGCTGGAGGCCCTTTCTAGTTGGACTTCTGTAGACAAAAGTTTCTGAGCTGCATCCCTAGTTCACCGTTTGTTTCCTGCTGCCTTCCCACCTCCACCTCCAATCTATTCCTAATTAGCCACTGCGTATTTCCCCAACCAAGCTGTGTGACAGGGAGGCAGGGAAGGTCGCTAACAGGACTGGAAAGACAATTTGTCAGCCTGGCTAGCCATCCCACCGGTATTCACTGTGCACTGGGGACAAGGCTGCTTGGCACTACATTTGACTCAGAGAGTGACAAGATGAGAATCAAATATCCCACTCCATCATTAGCAGATGTTTGATGCAGCAGCTAATACCTGGGGATGCCTCCGCAGGGCACGCCCATGGAGGGAGAAAAGTCTGCAGCCCAGCCTGGGCTCTGTTCCCACAGCAGAGGAGACACTAGTACATCCCTCCTCCCTCCTCTAGCCTTCAGCATAGATTTCACATCAGACCATATGAGGGAATTTCATGCCTTCAAGACTGTCTTGTAAGCATAGGAAAGGAGTTAGTCTGGTTTTTGTTTTGTTTTGCTTAAATAATATTTAATTTATTCAAGTTAATTGAAACTTCCTTAAGCTTTTAAATTACAAACTTCATTATTTTATATACAACTCTGGCAAGTCTGACAAGATCTTTCAGAGGTCTTTGATTAAACTTGGCCTCATTTTGCAAACTTAATTAAACATTTCAAATAGCCTTTGTAAATTAAATATATTCTATTTTATTTTATTAATTTATATATGCCTGCAGCCGTACCACTGTGGTGTCAGATATGGTCAGATCTCAGAAGCTAAGCAGGGTCGGGCCTGGTTAGTGCATGGATGGGATACCACCTGGGAACACCAGGTGCTGTAGGCTTGGGAGACGAACCTGGAAACCCACTCCCAAAAAACAATCAGCCACTGAAAACTCTACAAACAGCAGAGAAGCACTGACAATAGTGTTTTGTCTGTTGTTTGTAGGGTTGCTATGAGTTGGACGCCGACTCACTGGCACCTAACAACAACAATTTATATATATGCTAAAGGAGCACATGTATATAATTCATGGTCAAATAGTATGAAAAGCCTTTGTCTTAATCTGTTTTCTGTAGCTAAGAAATACATTGAGTACATTATAAAGAGGTTTAGTTTCGCTCATGGTTCTAGTCTTAGGCCAAGGGACAACATGTGGGTATGGCCTTATTGCTGACAGGGAACGAGCATGGCAGAACTAGCCAAACTGGCTTTTATAAAGCAGATCTATTCTCGAGATCACTCATTACCCATTAATCCATTCATGACAGCAAAGGCCTAATCACCTGGTTCTACCTCATGATATCACATAATGGAGATTACACTTCAACATGACTTTCAGAGAGGACAAACCACATTCAGACCATCATCTCCTTGCCCAACATCACCTGCTCTGCCCTCTGCTTTTGCAGAGGCAGCTGGCTTTTTTTTTTTTTTTTTTTTTTTTTTTTTTTTTTTTTTTTTTTTTTTTTTTTTTTTTTTTTTTTTTTTTTTTTTTTTTGTACTTGGGAATTGAACCCAGGACCTCACACATATTTTGCAAGTGCTCTACCACTGGGCTGCACCCTCAGGCCATTTTAAATTTTTTTATTTTCAGAGTCTTGCTAAGTTACGCAGGCTGCCTCTGGATTTGAACTTGCTATCCACCTGCGTCGGCTTCCCAAGTTGTAGGGATTAGAGGTATGTGCCACAGCACCTGGCCAGAGGCACCTTTTTTGACCCTTTTTCCTGACGTACAATATCAGATGAGGATTCAGTTCTCATTCCACCTTCTCCTCCTCTCCTCCAGCCCTTTAACTGGTAGTTATATCAACATCTTTAGTTACAGCAATTCCCAGTGGTCACGTTATTTGGCTATGTAAATATAATTCTAAGCAGAGCATTATAGGGCACTATGATTACATTTCATTTTATTTTTAATTCTTCTTTTTTCCTGAAGTAAATACTTTCTCTTTTTATTTGCTTTGCTTTTTTTTTTTACATATTGCTAATTCTTCCCATAATTTTCATAAATCTCTCAGTATTCCCCAAATTTCTCACAATATTCCATAAATTTTATTGTCAGGACTTAACATGATAGAAACTGGCATTTTTTTCCCCTCTGAGAGCTTCATTTTCCTTCTACTCAGGCTGTTGAAGGCTACCCAAACACTATCGGCCCTATACCTCCCCTTTGCTGTCATCCCAGGACTTCCCTCCTTCTTCCCATGAGTAGGATGTCCTATTTTTTGGATCTTATGTCTCTTTCTTTCTTGGTTGTTGTTGTTAGGTGCCATCGAGTGGAGTCCAACTCATAGCGACTCTCATAGGGTTTTCAATGGCTGACTGTTTCAGGATTGCCTTGGGAGTGGGTTGCCATGTCCTTCTCCCATTTTGCAGTGCTGGGAATCAAACTCAGGACCTCAGAGACTGTATAGCAGCGCTCTACCAACTGAGCTAAATCCCAGCCCCTCTTTTTTGGTTACTCCCTCCCTATATTGTTGAAGCACACTTTCCTAACAGTTTAGTTTATGAGGTGAGAATATGCAAATAAGCATATGAAACTACCATACATCATTGGGGAAATGAAAATTGAAATAACGAGATACCACTAGACATCTATTAGAAATACCAAAATCCAGAAAACTGACACCAGATGCAGATGAGGCTGTGGAGCAATAAGAACATTCATCCATTTCTAGTGGGAATGCAAAATGATACAGCCACTTTAGAGGACAGTTTGGCAATTTCTTATAAAACTAAACATACTCTTACCATATGACCTAGTGATCATGTTCCTTGGTGTTTATCTAAGGGACCTGAAAATGTATATTCTCACAAAAACCTACACACATTCTTTTAACAGCTTTATTTATAATTTTAAAACTTATAAACAACCAAGATGTTCTCTAGTAGGTGACTAGATAAATGAGGGGCTGGGGTTTATCTTAGTTGGCAGAGTGCTACTCCACACTCTCTGAGGATGTGGGTTCAATCCCCAGCACTGCAAAAATGGGAGAAGGATGTGGCAGCCTACTTCCAAAAAAAATAATCCTGAGAAACAATTAGCCATTGAAATATGAGGGTCACTATGAGTCAGACCCAACTTGATAGCACCTAACAAAAATAAATGCCCTGTGTTATATCCAGACAAGGGACTAATATGCAGTGCTAAAAAGAAATGAGCTATTCCACCCTGAAAAGAACTCTAAATGTATATTGCTAAGTGAAAGAAGCCAATATGAAAAGGCTATATACTATGTGATTCAAATTATATGACATTTTAGAAAAGACAAAACTATGGAGACAGAAAAAGACCAGTTGCCAAGAGTTAGAGGGGAGGGGAGTGAGCAATGAGTCAATGAATCACTGAGGATTTTTAGGGGAGTGAAACTATTTTGTAAGATACTATCATGACAGATTCAAGCCATTATAAATATATCCAAACCCATAAAATTTGGGCTCACCAAAAAGAGCAAACCCTACCATAAACAATGGAGTTTTGGTGAAAATGGTATATCAACGGAGATTCATGGATTTAAAAAAGTCTACCATTCTGGTAGAGGACATTGATAATGGGAGAAGATGTGCATGTGAAGGGGACAGGAGCTATATGGAAATCCCTGTATCTTCTGTTCAGTTTTGCTATGAACCTAAAACTGATCTAAAAAACAATGAAGCCAGCTCTTCTCTCTCTTGAGAAGCCTGTGTGCATTTCTTGGATGTGTACTATGACTCTTTTCTTAAGCTTCTCTCAGCATCTACACTTACTCTAAAGTGTATACCTAATAAACTCTATAACTTTATTTCAAATAAATAAATTAATCAAACCTATTAAAAGAAGGGGCTGGGATTTGGCTCAGTGGGTAGAGCACTGCGCTGCAGTCTCTGAGGTCCCGAGTTCAATTCCCAGCACCACAAAAATGGGAGAAGGGCCTGGCAATCCACTCCCAAGGCAATCCTGAAGCACTCAGCCATTGAAAACCCTATGAGGGTCGCTATGAGTCGGATACCGACTCGACGGTACCTAACAAAAACAACAACAATTAAAAGAAGAACATGGTATAATAGCCAATGATGGGAAAGGACAGTGGTTAACCTGCCTACATCTTGCATCTCACTGCTTGGGTCTGAATGTTTGTCCTCCCTGTCTGGGTTTTAGCTGCCTTTCTGAAATCATCCTTCATCATGATACTGGGGATTCCTTCCACCTATCTTGTGTTAACCTCTAGTTTTCTTACTCCTATATAATTTATATAATAGGAAATTTTATCTCTGCTATTTCCCCCCTGGAATCAGATCTTGTCAGATCTTGGAAGCTAAAAAGGGTCAGGCCTGGTTAGTACTTGGATCGGAGACCACCTGGGAACACTGGATGCTGCAGGCTTCTGCGAAGGACCTGGCAGCCTACTCACAAAAAAAACAATCAGCCATTGAAAACCCTATGCATGACAGAGAAGCACTGACAGTAGTGCCGGGCATGGCACAGTGTAGAGAGGTATTTTGTTCTGTTGTATATAGGGTCACCAATGGACCCCACTGGACAGCACCTAACTGGACCCCACTGGACAGCACCTAACAACAACAACAACAACGATCTTTAAATACCCAACATTCAAATGCAGAACTAAGTGGCCCACTTTCTCACTCTAAAAGAACATCATAATATGGGACTCCTATATTACTAGCTGTCTCTTGATAGGGTGTATAGTTGATTCTCTTGTTTTAATGATGTATATCTTCCAGCAGCTTCCTGAAAACATGTACATGAGAGCTAAATATTTTAAGATTTCTGTATCTGAAAATTTTTTCTTTCTACACTAACATTTACTTATGATCTGTGTGAGTAGAAAATTCTAAGTTGTAAGTTATTTTACCTGCATATGTTGAAGTCATCGTGTAGTTGTCTTCTAGTTTCCATTATAACCACTGCAAAATTTTTCCTATTCTAATTTTTAAATTTTTTTTTCCCAGCAGACCTCCCATATATACCCACGATTCTGATATTCTACAATGTTGTGTCCTGATGTGTTTTATTGTCATCCATTGTGCTACAATTTTAATCCAGAAACTCCTGGCCTACAAATCAGGGAAATTTTCTTTATTATTTCTTTGATGACCAACTTGACTTTGTTTTTGTTCATTTGTTTGGTTTGATTTTTCTTTTTTGTTTCTCTCTTTCTATAATTTCCATTATTTGGATGTTGGTTTTCATAAACCAGTCCACTTTTGTTTTCTTTTATCTTCTATTTTTCATTCCTTTATTTTACTTATTATCTGGAGGAACTCCTCTCACCTTTTTGTCCTAACTCTTCTTTTGATTTTTTACTTATGCTCTCATGTTTTTCCATGTCAAGAGCTTTTCCCATTCCCTGAAACCTCCCCTTTTTTATACTACTGTTTTTGTTTCATGAATGTAATATGTTTGTTTGTCTCTTTGATGATTTTAATAATCATGGCTTTTGTGAGCTTTGTTTCTGTTTGTAGTCTCTGCTGTCTCTTAAATCCCTGGTTCCTGCTTGTCTTACTCTCTATCTTATACAATAGGTCTTTTCCTCAGATTTTTGTCAAGCCTTATTTGTCTGCTCATGTTTAAAGGGGGGAAGCAAAAAGTTGCTTGGAAATCCTGAGCATATGGATAGGATTTATTGACTTTGAGCTCCACTTAGATGGATCTGGCTGGACCACTTAAGCAAGAATTCCTGGTGCCATTTTCCCTAGGTCTTTCCTTGTGAGCTGGTCACAGTCCTCAGAGTGTACACTTCCAAACTGCCTGAAGGATCAAAGCTTAGCTCTTAGTGTTCTTACACCTGACTGGGGAAGAAAGACTGGGCTGGCTTTGTGACAGGGATACAGTGGGGGTCTCAGTGCTCAGCACACAGGTGCTCCCATTCATTCACTCTCCTTTCTTTGGCACAGTGCTCCCATTGCCACCAGTGCCTTGCTGTCCTCTAGTGCAGAGCCCCTCCCTTTTGTTCTTCCCAGAGAAGAAAGCTCCATATTTATTCTGCCAGCCTTGCTCGTGGGATCAGATGTAGGGTTTTAGCCACTTTGATTCCATCCTCCTTTTTGACCACTACCCCCACCACCTTCCTCCCCAGTTTTTGTTCTGAGTCTTTGAGGGTTTTGTAGTTTAAATCAGGATATTCCTGCCTTCCTCCATTTCACGCTTAAGATTCATAAGAAACATCTGCTAGAGTAAGTTAACAGTCTGTTCTGCTTCTCAGCTTCCAAAATTTATTGCCATTGTTTTCTTGTCTTTTCTCCCCATCTTTTTCTATCTTCTAAGAAAATAATCCTTTAGTGGAGTTTCAAAAGGGAAGAGAGTTATATGTATGTTAAATCCACCATCATTACATCCTATAAGCCTTTTTAAGTATACCAATTTTTTGATTTAGTATATAAAACTAAGTACTTAACCCTTGTAAAGCTATAAATTAAATTTATAACTTCACCAAATCTTAAATTTTACATGTTCCACTAGCATTAATGAAATGACTTGAATTTAAAGCATACTTTTTTTTTTTGGCTGTACTAGAGGGGTTGAACTCAGAGCCTCACACATGCTTTGCAAGCATTCTACCACTGAGCAGCACCCCAACCCATGTTTTACTCTCTTATTTTGAGACACTAAGTTACTCAGCTTCTTCTAGCCTTGAACTTGCAATCCTCCTGCCTCCACCTTCTCAGTCATTGGGATTACAGGCATGTGCCACTGAGCCAAGTTTTGGAAATGATAAAATACTAAATATGCATAGATTTCTTAATGCAAAAATATTAATAATTTATATTTGGTTTTCTTCAAATGCCCTCTTGATTCTAAATTTGAGGTGGAAAGATGCTAATTTATAAGCCCTCACAATTTGGGAACATTTTCCTAAATATTTTTGAAGTTGCTATCCCTTCTTGCTGTGATTTATTCACAACCAAAGAGCTTCTGTGTGGAATGATAACTGAATTTTTGCACAAAGCTGACGGGACAGGTGGATTCCCATGTGTTTATTGCAGAGACCATTTCTCAATTCTTTTATCCCTTCAGGCCAATTGGCCCCACCTGACCTACCCAAACTTCTAGATTAATGGATTGAATTTTGTAATTCTTTGGCTTTTAAAAGACATAATGTGTTTTTATGTGTATCCTGGAAAACCTTTGAACTCTAGGGACTCCTACAATCTTTTAATCTTCTCCCTATTAGGACAAAACCTCTTTCAGGTAATAAAAGGGCCTCCAATTACCCTCTTGATCTTCTTGGTTGCAATTTCTAGGGATATTTTATGGACATAATTAAAGGCAAGAAACAGGGGAGCTAAGGCAAAAACCAAGATGCAGTATAAAGCAGTGTCTGAGATTTGATCTCTGTTGCATTCTTTTACACATCATCCCTTGGGGCTCTATTACCAAATGTAAAATGTGTTTGGCCAGGTTGTGAATCTGCCAGGGCTTTACCCTGGAGGAATGTGTGAACACTCAAAGGAGAGAGAACATTCCTGTCTAATTGTATAGGCTATAACTCAAAACTATAGACTAAATATGCTCATCAGGCCAGACAGAGGGAAAATGGAAAGTACCACTACCATTGTCTTCATGTAAGCCCAAAGGAGCCTGGTGGAAAATAGCTGTATGGATGGCCAAAGGTGGATGTTGAAGAGAGGGACTGCCAAGATTGATTATCAACACCGAGAATGTGCTCGTGATGTTTGCTGGATGATTGAGGGTCTGGCGGACACTTACACTACCTTTTCTATGTCCTGCAGAAAAAAAATTCTGTAAAACCTAGCTTCAGCCTCTCTACTATGAGTCAGTTTATGGAGTTGCTCAAAGTCACAATTGTCAAACCCACAAATAGCTCACTGGGGACAACTGTTCCCTGGTAACAGTGTGTGTTTGTCTTGCAGTCCTGGGGCCTGAACCCAAGGCCCCAGTGCATGCTAAGGAAGCTCTCCACCAGCTAAGCTAAACTCTCCCTGCAACAGCCCAGCTACAGTCTCAGGACCTTTAACATGTATATGTTCACCATATTGTGTTTCTTTCTTTCTCATAATTTTGGTTTATCCCAATGTCAGTTAATTAATGGCTCCCTTTTGGCTTGTGAAAATTCCCAAGGGCAAAAATCTCCTTGCCTCTGCTCATTTCTGTTGGAGCAGAGTTTCTCACACCACATTACCTCCTGGGCCATTTTCAACTGTTGTTGGGTTGGGTCCCCACTCCTGGTCCAGCCAGCTGAAACTGGGGGGGAGCATTAATGCCGAGTAGAAACATGGTCTTAGGGTAGGAGAGCTTCTTTCAGAAAAAGGTATGGCTGTGATAGGTAACATGATGGACATTTTTGGCACAACCAGCCAACAGCTAAGGAAAGGCACTCATTTCCTTGCTGCCTCTCCTGTTCTTCAGGAAGAAGAGTCTAAAAGACTGAAGAACAGGATCCCTGGGAGTGCCTCTAGGTGAGCCAGGAAAAAGTCTTCTTTCTATACCTTTAGTTATGTCTAGGGAGAGACATCTGGGTTTGGGGTTTGGGAAGAGGCATTGTTTGGTCTGAAGACGTGGCTAACTAAAGACCTATGGTCATTGGCCATCTTTGTTGTTTTCATTGCTAATCTCATGTTTGAACAGCAGGATGTTTTCTGTTTGAAATGACTCCAGGAATCCTATAGGAGTGAGGATGGGCCAGGGGATGGGAGAAGGGAGCTGGCTGCTTGAGGCTTGTGCTAATTTTAAAGGAGAGAGAAGTGGGACTTTCAAGTTTCACTAGAAATTAATGTAACTGAGCTTCCCATAGTAGGAAAGAATTCAGGCCAGACGTGTTGCTAGGATTAACAACCAAGACATTTGGCTGAAACACTCCCTGGTGGGCTCTCTAGAAGGCCAGCAGGTGAGCAATGAAGTGCATCATTGTGATGGACATGAATGTGACTTCTGACCAAGATAAATATCACCATAAACCTATGACTGTCCTCTGCTATCTGAATTAAAAGTAGCATGACGAGATTGCAGTTTTGGTCTGTTCCAGTGCCACCCAGTCTCTGTGCCAATGTAAGCCGGTTCCCTTGTTTCTGGGCACGTGGCCCACGTGGGTACACTAGGCTTCTGACAAACTTCTTGCAGCTTCTCTCCCTGCCAGCAGGCCCCAGGGATCCAGTTCTGTTTGCTTCAGGCCACCTCAGTCCTTCCTTCTCCAGATTTCCCCTATTCCCAGGCCCACTAAAGAGCAGAAAATAGGAAATCTCCCTCCTCTTCTTGCCTACCTCACCGGTTTTCCTGCCATAATCCACACACACACACACACACACACACACACACACAAAAAAAAAAAAAAAAAAAGATAAGGATTGGGAAGCCTTAAAAGATTTAAAATTATGTGGATGGTGGATCTTCACTGGGATGTTAATGGCATTCACCTGGCTTCTGCTTCATTGTGCTGCCCCAGGCATTGGGCCAGCCCAGTGCATCCTTTCTACCATCAGTGAAGGCCATGGAGGGTTAGACTTAGACCTGTTCATTCCTCAAGGGTGAGGGGCCTTTATTTACATCTCGGTGACTTCCATGCACACATAATAATTAGGAGGAAGAGGAATAATATTTACTGAAAGCTTAGGCTAAGGCAGTGTTGTGCCAAGCTTTGACACACATGTTTTATTTAATCTTCACAACAACCCAGTGAGCTAGATATTGTCTCCATTTTAAAGAGACACAGAGATGCAAGAAGTCTGTCCAAGGTTATGCAAATGAGGAGCAGAACTGGAACTCAGTCTCACATTTACCTGATCCCCAAATAGTTCATCTTTATATAAAAAAGTTCTTATTAATAAAATATCCATGCCCAAAAGAAAGGATAGAAAAGAGAGTGGAAAATCACACATAATTCCATTGCTCAGACATAAACAGTCACAAAAAAGAAAGGAAAGAAAGAAAGAAAGAAGAAAGGAAGGAAGGAAAAGAGAAAGAGAAAGAAAAAGAGAGAAAAGAAAGAAAGAAAGAAAAAAAAAAAAAAAGAAAGACAGAACTGTTAGTAGCTTAGACTAGACCAAGAGTAGATATTCAGGAAATGTTTCAGGGTGTTGCTGGCACTCAGAGCAGAGTTCTGACAGTACCAGCAGTATTTGCTGATGCATTACAGGGCAATGTAAGAGAAGCACAGAAACCAAGATGACCTGAGAAGACAGAGGGACCTTTGGGAAATGGGGATCATGGGAAGTCAGGTCCAAGGGAAACCCACAAGTTCCCTTTGGGAACAAGTTTGAGGTGCTGATGAAGCATCCAAGCAGAGATGTGTTGGGATTGGAGAGGTCATTTTGGAATTTGAAATGTATAGATGGTCTTTAAAATCAAGGGCTGGATGAGATCATTGCCAGAGTGTCTAAAAAAGAAAAGAGATCTGGGAACTGAGGCCTGGAGCAAACATTAAAAAGTAAGGAAAATGAGGTGAACCTAGCAAAATTATCCACAATAAGACAGCCAGAGAGGTAAGAGGAAAACCAGGAGGGTTTGCTATGCCAAAAGCCAAACAAAGGATGTCTAGAAGAAGCAGCAGCAAATGATTAGTTGTAACCAAGGTTGCTGGAATATCACATACAGGAGTGGAAACTATTTGGCAATGTGGAGCCAATTTGGGCATTGATGATTTCAAAAGAGTAGTTTTGGTGGAGCAGTGGGAATAAAAATGTGATTGATTGAGGTGGATTTAAGAGAGAATGGGAGGAGAGGAAGTAGAGGCAAAAATAAAGAACTGCTTCAGAAAATGCTGCTGTGAAGGGAAGCAGACATGGCATCGTAACTGGCAGGAGATAGGGGTCAAGGAAAGGTTTATATTTTCTTTTAGCCTTTTGATGGTAAGAATCCAGAAAAGGGGGAAATGATTATGATGGGAAGAGGACAGAGCTAGTGGATCCAAGCCTAGAGGAGATGGGATGAATAGGATCTTGTGCACAAACTGAGTGATGGGTCTTTGCTAGGATAATGGATATTTTTTAATTGTAATATTATACATACTGCCTTAACAATATTATGATCATTAGTTCATAATATTATGATCATTACTTCATAAATAAATAAATTTACATAATATGATAGTCTTACATTCTTTCAGTGTATGCTTCTTCCATAAATTATTTAATCAATAACTTTTTTTTTTTTTTTTGCGACACTGGGGGTTGAACCCAGGGCCTTATGCTTGCATGCTCTGCAAGTGCTGGACCACTGAGCTGCACCCTCAGCCCATTTTTTTTACTTTTTGAGACAGGGTCTCGCTAAATTATGCAGACTGCCTCTGGTCTCAAACTTGTGATCCTCCTGCCTCCACCTCCCGAGCCACTGGGATTACAGGTATGTGCCACTGCACCCAGCTAATCAATAACTTTTTATTGTACAATATCTGATGGTTCCAATGTTTCACTGTTATGAAAAGTGAAAAGGCAGGTCCCTCTCTCTCTCTCTCTCTCTCTCTCTCTCTCTCTCTCTCCCCCCCCCCTTTCTCTCTCGCCCTCTCTCTCTCTCCTGTGTTTCCCCTATTTTGCTCTTGTTGTTCTTGTTCTTGCTTTGTGACACAGTCTCAACATGTAGCCCAGCCTAGACTTGAACTTGCCATCTGCCTGCCTTCACCTCCAGAGTGCTGGGATTATAGGTAGGCGCCACCATGCCCAGCTAAAAGCCAGGTAACCAGCAAAAACTCTGGTACCCTGACTATGTGCTTCTTTTGCAGAAGTCACCCTAAATTGGTCAATGGGATGTGGCCTTTGCCCAGGCATAATCCCCTCAGTAAAACTGGAACTCTTCTGTGGGCTCCAGCCAGAGTGAGGGGAGGAACCATTCCATCCTCCAGTGACTATGTCACTTTCTCCAACCTTAGTCCCCACCTTCAAGAGGGATGTCCCCACCTCCAAGTCGGCTTTTGTTTTGCAAGCCAGAGCACAGGAAAGTTGAAACAGAGACTTCTCTCCCTCTAGAACTCACCAGAGCGAAACAATTCACAGACAGCACCTTACAACAACAATGGGGCCATAGCCTCTAGCCCCCAAATTTGAGAACATTTTGGGTCTAGGTATGTTAAAAATACTTTCCTCCAAGAAACAGAGACGGAAAAAGTGAAGGCACAGAAAACCAAATAGCTTGTTCTAGATTTCTTAACAAGTAAAAACAAGCTGGGAGTACTATGCAGGCTTGTTCTACTCCAAAGCACCTTCCTCCTGCTCCCTTTCCATCACGCTCTGTGGCACACGGAGGCTGCTCATCATCACTGGCTCTTCCCTAGTTTCCCAAAAATAACAGCAAAGCAACCTCCAGCCTGAAAACAGTCTGCCCTGAACCAAAGCCCTCAAGGCTTCTGGGAGTGGAGACCAGAGCCTTCTACCTTCTCTCTAATTCCTCCTTCACAGTTCTGAAAAGCCATAGGTCATTTCACATCCCTTAATAATCTCTGCAGTTTCCTCTCTCCTTTCTTTTCTTATCCCTTTTCTATGTCCAGCTGCCCATGCTTAGCACCATATGCTGGGATTCTTCTCATTCTTTAACGCCTGGCTCAACACCACCTCCTCCAGGAGGCTTTCCCTGGTATCACTGGGCTTGCCCATCTCAAAACTCCTACAGCACGGTCTGCTCCTATCTTGCATGGCTTAACACATACTGTATTGTTTTGGGTCATTTTTACATGCATTTTATCTCTTATTTCTTAATACCACAAGACTAGAAACTCCTTGAGGGAAGGGATCATGTCTCATTTGCCTAAGTAACTCCTCTAGACCTGGTCTAGAACCTGGTCTAGAACCCTTCCTAGCATAAAGTCAGGAAGAAGGTCCTTGTCATAGGTTTGAAGGATAGATGGATGAATTCCTTGCCTATCCCTGGCTGGTTGATAAATCTGTTTTGTTTCATTTAACCCCTAGAAGCTGTTCTTGCAACATAGGTTGGGGATTTTTAAAATGTATCCCATAACTAGGGTCCCTCATTCTAGCCTAAGGGACTGACCTCTAGGCTACCCCAGGGCCACATTCCACTCACTCACTCCTACCCCTCCTATCAAGTGATCAAAGATGGCCCCTGACCAGCCTGACCCAGCCTCAACCACCTCAACTTTGATTGGCTACTCCTAGCACCCCAGTTAAATAACTGCCCCTACCTGGCAGGTATGACAGTTTACCTGCCGTACCTGTCAGGAATGTGCCCTGTTGGCTATCCCCAATACACACCCCACTCCGGGAGCCTACATAAGTGGGCTCCCAGACCCCACTTTACCCCTTCACCTCTCATCTGCTCATCCTTCAACTGCTGTCTGGACCCCATCACCTCTATCTAGTGCTCCTCAATCCAGCAGAAGATCTCCAAGCAAGCTGAATCGTCAAGACAAGGGGCCCCGAAGCGCCGAAGGCTACAAGCAAGCCATGAAGAGCCTCCCAATTCCTCCCATCCTTGGGAAGGAGGGAGGCAGAGAAGGCGAGCTGGGAGAGTCAAGACCACGGGACCTCCATCCCAGCAGAACATTAACTACCTGTAGCCATGCCTTTAAGGCTGAGCTGTAACATCAGCGAGCCTGCAGCATTCCATGCTGCAGGCTTAGAGCTAGCACTTGAGCACTTGACAGGGGCTGCTTGCTGGTTGCTCCTCACTTGGGGAGCAACCTAATAAACTTTCCCTCTCCTGTTTCCTGCAGAAGGTCTCCCAAGGTCCTTCTTTGGTGCCTCCGGCCACCACACAATCTGGTCCTATGGGTCCTGATACCCACTCCGAGTCAGGGCAAGGCCTGAGTGGAACCCCGACAGACATGGTTATGTAGCACTGTCTCTGCAGTTTAAGATTCTCCAGTCAAAGTCTCACTTTCCTTCTGGTTGCTGTTAGTTACCAACCTTCCTCCAGCCTTCCTCTATCCTATCCATTTAATGATCTTATTCCAAGTTTCCCATAATTATCTTATGCACATATTCCTACCTGAGAAATCAGGTAATAAGTATTTAAAATATAGTCTTTACCAAGAGGATCTGCTTTTTAACAGGACACTCCAAAGGCAAAAAAAAAAAAAAAAAAGTATGTTGTTAGGTGCCATCAAGTCAGTATCTAACTCATAGTGACCCTAGGTACAACAGACAAAACAGTATTATTAGCACTTCTCTGTTATTCATAGGGTTTTCAATGGATGATTGTTTTCTGGGAGTGGGTTGCTGGGTCATTTTCCTAAGTCTACAGCACCTGGTATTCCCAGGCATTCTCCCACCCAGGTACTAACCAGGCCTGACCCTGCTTAGCTTCCGAGATCTGATGGTATTGGAGGCCACAGTGGTTGTTGTTGTTGTTGTTGTTAGGTGCCGTCGAGTCGAGCCCGACTCATAGCGACCCTATGTACAGCAGATCGAAACATTTGCCGATTCTGTGCCAGGCAAACCATCTTATTTATGTTTAAGCCCATTGTTGCAGACACTGTGTCAATCCATCTGGTGGAGGGTTTTCCTCTTTTGTGTTGACCTGCCACTCTTCCAAACATGATGTCCTTCTCCAGGGATTGTTCTCTCCTGACTACACGTCCGAAATATGTAAGACGCAGTTTGGCTATTTTTGCTTCCAAGGAGCACTCTGGTTGTACTTCTTCTAGGACAGATTTGTTGGTTCTTTTGGCAGTCCATGGTATATGTTATGTTGTTATTATTGTTGTTAGGTGCCATTGAGTCATGTCTGACTCATAGCAACCTTCATAGGGTTTTCAATGGCTGATTGTTTCAGGATTGCCTCGGGAGTGGTGTGCCACATCCTTCTCTCGTTTTTGTGGTGCTGGGAATCGAACTTGGGACCTCAGATACTGCAGAGCAGCACTCTACCAACTGAGCTAAATCCCAGCCCTACAGTGGTATGGCTGCAGGCAAAAAAAAATTAAAAAAATATATATATATTTTCTAGAAATGGACTTTTAGCTGCCATGATAGGAGGTAGAGAGAAACCTGTCCACTTGCCTACTCTCTGGCTGGGGAGGCTGGTCAGTGTGGCCACGTATAAACGGGGATTATGAGGAGCTCATATCATTACCTCCCAACCCCACCTGGACCCAACCAGGACCTGAGAGCGGAACCTCTGTCTTGTGGCTAATGCCTCCACTGACAGATGCCCTTTGGCTGTGCCAGAAACTTCAGCAGGAACAAACTTGGAGGAGCAGCAGTCACAGCCCCTGGAAACGGTCCTCCTCCAGAGTTAGAGTGCACCAGCAAAGCCGAGCTCCTGCCCCATCTCCATGCTAAAAGCCAAGACCAGGGCCTCCTCACACCAGACTAGGAGGCAGCCAGCCACCAATTTGCCCTGGGCCCTGTCCCTAGGAGCCGCAATTCAAAGGCCCCTGGGCAAATTCCCTGAGCTTAGGAGGGGCAGGCTAGAGACAGGTCCCCTCAGAAGATGCGTTCAGCCCTCTCAGGGGCAGGCGCCAGTCACCTAGACCCAGCTGACCTTCCCAGCATCCTCCTCCAGAGACTTTCTGTTGGTTGCCATCAGAATGCCAAGCAGAACCTTCCAAGTGCTGCTCTGCCCTGCTCCCTGGGTTCACCAAGGACTGATGTTACCAGGAAGGCACTAAGGGCAAATGGGCAAAAGCATGGGCCTGGGTCCAGAATTCGGTTCCACCATTACCTGCTGCGTGGCTCTGAACAAACTACCCAGCTTTTATCAGCCTTCACTTGGTCTAAGTGACTATCTACTTCCCTGAACGGAGATAAGAGCTATAAGGTCTTCAGCACAGCCTGGATGCACAGTGTAAGTTTAAGTAATGTTAGCAGTTGTTAGGAGATTCCAGTCTCAGTAGCCAGAACATTAGAAATGGTCCTTAGGCAATGGACACACAGAGAGAGAAGTGACATTCCTAACACCTACCCTCCGCCGCCCTGCTTCAGAACCTGTAGCCCTGCCCCTGCCCGGGAGAGCTGGCACCTGCCAATGCCTGCCCCGCTGCTCTTCACACCTAGCTCACCACATCTCCCACACCTCTCCTTGCTCCCTCTTCACCTCCGTGTGCTTCCTTCACAGTGCTGATATCTGGCCATAGCCCACCACAGCCCTACTGTTATCCTTCCCGTGGCTGGCTGTACTGCCACCAGTCAGCATCCTTCCCGCTGGTCAAGCCCAGACCAAAAAGCTACCTTTTCCAGGAGTTTCTCCAACCTCCAGAGCAGAATAAAACTTGTCTTCTTTTTTGTTCCCATGGCACCTCTTTTATTTTTTATTTTGCAGTACTTGGGGGTTGAACCCAGGGCCTCACACATACTTTGTAAGTGCTCTGCCACTGGGCTGCACCTTTAGCCCATTTTTAATGTTTTATTTTGAACTAGGATCTCACTAAGTTACACAGGCTCCCTCAGGCTCGAACTCTCCATCCTCCTGCCTCCACCTCGTGGGTCACTGGGGTTACAGGTGCCCCACGGCACTTTTAAGGTTAGTGAATCAGAAGGTTCTAGTTTTTCAAGTCTCCCCTTTGAAATGTAAGCAAATCAAAAGCACGCTGACTTTTCTGCCAGGTGTACAATGCTCTGCCGTGTATCCCTACACCAAGAAGGGACAGAAGGGACAGAGGCCACAACTGAGCAACCCCTGCTGAGTTAGCAGACCCAGCCCCTGGGGCTTATTCTCTAAGACATCAGGCTCAAGCCTTCATCCAAGGCACCCCAGTCCCTGGGGAAGCACAGCACTTTCTGCCTAACCCTTAGATCAATTCTTCTCCTAGTAGCCGTCAGACACCCTGGGTCATCTCAGCCCCACAGAATGCTCCTCTTACTTTCTTGCTTTGCTTCCCTGGCTGTAACTGCTCTCCATATCTGCTTCATTCTGCTGTTCACCCCAGTCCCCACGTTCCTCAGATTTTAAAAACATACTCTCTATCTTTGATAATTAGTCAACCCTGTAGCCACACATCCTCGGGGACTTCTCTGGTCTTGCCCCACATCCACACTGCCAGCTCCTACAGTCACCCTACAGAGCACTCTGCCTTGGGTTTTTGTCAAAGGAAGCCATAGGAAACTTATCCCTACATTTGTTGGAGCCAAATTATGGAGGGTCTTGTCATTTACATCACTGCATGTGTCTTATAACAGCCCTACGTGAGCTATTTCTTGGAGAATTTATTGCTAAGAAAAGCTCTTCCTCCTCCCCTGAGGAATGTTCATAATTTTCTGTGATCACGAGGATTATGTAACAGTTCCTGCCCCAGTTTTGGTTTTTAGCTGCAAGAGCTTTGCAGCAGACTTGAGGTCCTGCTAACAGAACTTAGCCTTCTGTACGATTCCAGTGCTCCTTCCTCTAGGGTTATCTCTTGATGTCTAGAACAGCTCAGCCTGTTCTGCTCAAGTCCTTTGATTATTTCACTTTTGAGCTTGCGTGGGTGCAAATTCCATCTGCTGCCTCTGTCTGTCACTGTAGCCATCCCAGCAGGATGGCACACGCACAAAGCCTTCCCGTCCTCCATGCAGACTTGTTCCTGGACCTCTTTGTCTTAGGTTCTCTTCTCCTGGAAGGCAGCTTAGAAGTTTAGAAAGTTCTGATCTTTGAAGTGGAGAACTGGCAAGTTAGTTGTTGTTTCTCCTTTTAAAGAAAAGTTTTATTTTTATCAAATATATACTTTACCATAGTATAGAGCTGATACTGGTAGTTCTACATGTCTGGTTAAAACACAGACACACACACGCACACACACATACACACACACACACACACACACATATCAGCTATTCTTCATCTATTTTCCTTCCCTCAAAGATGATTGTCTTTAAATAATATTCTTATAGATTATTTGTGGTATTTATTATATGTTCTACTATTTCATCAATTTTAGTATTTTAGTGACTTCTCACGGTGAAAGTTGTTGTCAAGTCGGTACCCCACTCATAGCAAGTCTCATAATAGGGTTTTCAATGGCTGACTTTCAGGATTGCCTTGGGAGTGGATTGGCAGGCCCTGCTCCTATTTTTGCGGTGCTGGGAATTGAACTCAGGACCTCAGAGACTGCAGCGCAGTGCTCTACCAACTGAGCTAAATCCCAGCCCCATGGGGAAAGACAAGGATGTAAATGTCACTTATCACCACCATAATCACCAGCTCTCACCCATAAACATATCACTTCTCACCTCCCCTATTCCCAGTGAGTCATATGATAATTTCAGATCAATATTCAATGACATTATTATGGCCATAGAAATGCTGTGGCTTAACCATCTAGTATAATACAATTCCTTTTCCAATACATTTTGTCTTTTCTGAATTTAACATTGTTATTGTTTTGATCTTCATTTGCTTGCTTTTTATGTTCTTAGTACTATTTCAGGCTCAAGTCTGGCCTTGAGCTGTTTCTCTCTCCTTTCAGGACCTTCAACCACAGTGAGCATTCTATTGTTTTCAGATGAAATCTCTCACAAGGCCTTTTGGTCTGTTTAAATCAGGACTAGTTGATCTCTAGGTCTGCTACACAGCCACAGTGAAAAGCCATTCAGCAAAAGGAGCAAACAGTTATCTGAACCTGGTAAGAGCTGGAGACATGGGTCACCCAGTGGAAATCATGGTCTTAGGTAGCAAATGGCCTCTGCCAAACTGAGGCCCAACAGGCAGGGAGCATGGGGGCCGATATTACAGCCCAAGTCTTCTGCTGACCTCCTGCCAGTATTTCTATAGACCAAATCCAATAAAGCAGCCAGCGAAGGAGCCCGGGTAATGTGCTCCATAGAAATGAGTCTCCTGGGGCACAGAGAAGGATGGAGAATAGATGTGAACAGGCAAATGAAGAACTAGCAAACCATGTCTTTCTCTTTGGGGCTTACTATGTTATTTCAATAGAGCATGTTTTCCAATAACTTTCTGAAAAAGGGCACACAAGAGGTACATTACTAAAGTCTTTATATATCTGGAAAATATCTTCTTGTCTCAAACTAAATTAATCGTTTGGCTGGACATAAAATTCAAGGTTGAAAATAATTTTCCTCTTACTCCCTTGTCTTTTAGATTCCATTAGTGCTTTTGAGAGGTTTTATGCCATCCTAATAGTTGATTCTTTAAATAAAACCTGAAAACTCAGAGGAGCTCTTAGATTTTGGACCCATAATTCTGAAATTCCAAAGTGATGAGTTTTGTACAGCTCTCTTTTCATCACTGAGTGTTAAGTATTCAGTGAGTCCTTATAATTTAAAGTTTATGTTCATAAGTTTTGGAAGTTTTCTTGAATTTACTAGTGATTTCTTTACTTCTATTTTCTCTTTCTGGAATTCCAATTGTTTGGATGTTTACCTCAGAGAGTCATTTTTTAATCTATTTGTTCCTCTCTCCTTCTATCTTTTATACTGCTTTGTTTTTAAAGCTTTAGGTAACTTTATATTAATTTTCAAGAACTCACTTAGGTTCTCTGCTCCTTTTGATAGCACCTTGTCTTGTTTTATGGATGTAATATCTTCTATTTTCCTGAGGGTACCTATGGTAGGGTTTAGTTTAGTTTGTTTTGTTAAGTCTCCCTCCAGTTTTCTCCAATTGAATTTCCCTATTTGTTTCTTTTGTTTGTTTCTACCCTTCATATAACATGTTCTCCTCAAATATCTGCTAATCTGTCACCACAAAAAAAAAAAAAAAAAAAGCAATTTGGAAGCTCAATGCACAAAGAAAAGGATTGGCAACTCTGGGCTTCCCTATTGGCTAAATTATTCTGGCTGTTTTATTGGGGAAATTCTGCAATGTCAGAATTTTAAGAGTTTTCTTGGTGGACCTTGAGACATGCCCAGTCCACTCTCCTGTCTATAGAATATAACCTGGTTGCCAGCATTTGGGGAACTAAGTGATAGAATAAGGCAGAGAGACTCTGTTACTTTGTGAACTTTCCTTTAACCCCCTTGTTTCCAACATGGTGACTGGTCTCTACTGTGACTGCTGACCTCCAGTCTCAGAGTTTTCTATCTTATCCTTTCCAGAAACCACACTTAAAAAGAAGTGGAAGGAAGAGGAAGAAGAGGACAAAGAGGAGGTGAAAGAGGCAGGGGAGGAGGAAAAGGAGAAGGAGGAGCAGAAGGAGCAGCAGGAGGAAGAGGAGGAGGAGGAGGAGGAGGAGGAGGAGGAGGAGGAGGAGGAAAAAGAACAGAAAAGGGAAAAAAAAGAAAACTTTCTGTCTTCTCCTGAGGCAGAAAAAAGGCAGGCAGCCTCCTTGATGGAAGGTATTTGGAGACTTCTTAAATAATTTTTGAACGATTCTCTTCAGTTCTATCTTAACCCCCATTTCTAAACAAACATGAGACCATCAATTCCTGAGCCTTTGGAGAAATTATGGTGTGTCCATTGCACTGTTTCCTATTTTCTGCTTAACAATCTTTCAACATTTTTCTACCTTCATCCCTAACCTCATCTTCACTTTTAGATGCACGTGGAGTCACTAATTCCTAGGCCTTTGCTGGGGGAGAGTTTTGTATGGTAGTTTATTGTTTCTCAGCTTTCCCCACAGCTAACTTAAGCTGTTTCTCAGTTAAAGCACTTTCACATTCTCTCCTTGGTCCTTGAGATGACTCTACGAGGTAGGGTAAATGTCCCTATTCTATTTTACAAATGAGGAAACTGAAGCTCAAAGAGGTTGAATGACTTATTCAAAGTAGCCCAAGTTAGCGGCAGAGATGAGACGACCTTGGAATGCCAAAGTTGGTGCTTTTCTTTGGCTCATGCTTTCCACTTGTGGCAATATTTCTGTTTTTTAAATTCAGAATGGCATTGGACCCGTTGGGGTTGGATGTTTCCCTTGTAGTGCTCATATTGGTCAATGACAGCACTCAGACCATCTGTGGAAGATTAACGCATCATATGATTCCTAGGCCCCCAACTCTAAGAGATATTGATTTATAAGGTCTGGAGTGAAGACTAAGAATCTCTATTTTTTAAATAGCTCCCTAGGTGATACTGGCATGTAGCTTGATTGAGAACCACTGCCCTAAAAGGCCTGGAAGTGGTCTGAGGGGGCCCCTAGGCTTCAAGGCGTAGATAATCAAATATCTGCTCCCAGAATGTAACAGTTTAGCTTTCCAGACAGCAGCCGTCCCAGCCTGTGGCAGCTGATGCTAATAGCTTTATCTTTTGCACTTCTTTCTGTGACCGTCCACAGACTTCACTTCAGCCCCCATTTCCTGGCTCTGCCCACTGACATAATGAAGACTCCCTTGCCAGCCCCTTCCACTGCTCCATTTCAACTTGGAGGACTTCAGAGACTCAACTTCCTGAAAAAATTAAATTGGAAATCTTCCTCCCTGATAACTTAGGACCTCTAGTGGAACTTAGCTCTCTTAGGAGCCAGAGGGAAAGAATATTAAAGAGCTCAGCTCCATCTCTGATTGGAGGTCCCAGAAATGTTATCCCCAGCTCTCAGGTGTCCTCCTGGCTTAGAAGTATAAAATCTAAATACCTTTAGGTCAGAGAGGGAGTGGCTTGGCATCTAAATGCAGGTATATGCATATGAATGCAGCAAAGCACACAGTGGAAGAGGCCTCTCTTCAGAAATCTGAAAGTCTCTGAGCTTTAGAAGGTCAAAAAATGACAGGGAGAAAGAGAAGACAGCTTTGTAACAGGAGTCTCAGTGTTTTATTTACCACTGAGAGGGAACACGGAGCATATTTGGAGAACCAATGAGAGAGACTGCCATGCATATCTTAGCAAGGGGGACAGAGAACTTTCTGGGAAAGAAGTGCCATAGGGTAGTCATATGTATGCATTTCTAAACACTCACCGGAGGAAAGGGAACATCTTGATCGTGGTTCTGTGTACTCATTCTTGACCCCACAGCCATACTGCTGGGTACCTACCACTTCTTGAGCCCTCTTTTAAGGGGTTCTTTTGTTATGCCCAAAGTTTGAGTTCCCCAAAGACTACCAGGGAGTCTGAAGTCGCATGTAGTAACAAAGAGCCTTTATTAAAGCTCTAGCTCAAGGGTACTGCACCTCACCAGTGAGCTGAGCGGTTCAGTGTCAGGACCCAACACATTGCAGGGTAAAGGTTTTTATTGTGGGTTACAAGCAGGGAAGGAGGGGGTGGAGAAAGTGAAAGTCAGATAAGGTGAGGCTTTGAGTTGCTAAAGTATGCCATTCAGAGGCAGAGGGGTCTCCTATTGAAAGTCAAAATAAGGTGAGGCTTTGAGTTGCTAAAGTATGCCATTTGTGTGTGTTATCTTGAGGTCTAGGAGTTCACAGAAGTTACTGCCCATATCTACAGCCCTTTGATCTATCCCACAGCATTCTGTTCTTGTGATCTTTTCTACGAATTATGGCATGGCTTAGAAAGGAGTTCCCAGAAAGACACCTGTAAGATAGTCTTAAGACAAAAGGGAAAAACATGGAGATATGGGTCACGCAGGCATTCTGCTAACTTGTGCATCTCATTTTCTCCATAAAATCATCTTAATTCCAACCCCCTAGAACAAGTGGCCTAGAGTAGGAAACTGAACCAATAGTATTCAAATACAGGCTAAAGGAGAATGTGAGGCTGAGGCAGGACAGAAAGATAGGGAAGTCTGAGGTACATGGAAAGGGAAAGCTTTCACCCCTGATCTGGCTTGACTCTCACCAGCTGAAAGTTGAGAACCCTGACACAACCTCCAAGAAGACTGCTGTGAGGACTGTCTGCATAGAGACATTATTTTTAAGAGACATTTTAAATAATGAAAATGTTAAAGTAGCAATAAGCCATGCTTGGAGTCAAAAATGTATGTAACCATTTTTGCCTTCCCCTCTGTAATTCTGTGCTTCCTTGAGACATGCCCAGGCAACTCCCTCATGATTCTTTTCTTAAACCAATACAATCTGTAATCCCATTTTACTAAAAGAAGTTCCTCTAACAGACAAACCTAAACAACAGAACTTCTTCTTTTGATCTTGTTGGCACATCGTCAGCCTATGACTGGCCTTTCTAGGCTCATGTCACAGTAGGTGCGCAGACTTAGGTGCCCAGGACTGACATCACATGAGGCGTGCCCTAGGTTAAATAAAACTGGAAGGAACATGTGCACTGGCCCTCTTTTTGGCTTCCAGGCCTTTGTTCCCTGAGATAGTTTTCCTCTGTGTCTTGGATGTCTATTTCTCTCTCTCTGAGTAGCCAAATGCATTCTAAAGAACGGACTTGATAAACTCTATAACTTTGTTTCACTTTCTGTGGCTCATCCTGAAATTTTTTCTGTGATGAAGCCAAGGACCCAGCTTAACCTGAGGGGAGATCTAAACTCGGGGAACTCCTCAGGCTAGGCAGACATACTGAGTGGGACCTCTCTGCTGTGCCGCCAGTGACAAGGCAACCTGTACCAAGAATTCCCAAGTAATGACAGGGCAGTTAAGTAAACCAATCTGATTTCTCAGGAAATTTACTTAATTTATCCCACAGATTAAATTAAGCATCAAGTATATATGCTGCTGTTATTAAATGCCATCCGGTAGGTATCCAACTCACAGTGACCCTACGTACAACTGGGGAAACACTATTGTCAGTGCTTCTCTGCTTTTCATAGGGTTTTCAATGGCTGATTGTTTTTTGGGAATGCATTTCTGGGTCCTTTTCCCAAGCCTACAACACCTAGTGTTCCCAGGTGGTCTCCCATCCAAGTACTAACCAGGCCTGACCCTGCTTAGCTTCTGAGATCTGATGGGATCGGACGCCATAGTGGTATGGCTGCAGGATCAAGTATATATAGACATTTTAAAAAACAATCTTACTCAAAACCTGTTTCTATTGTTTGTAGTCTGTGTCAGATACCAATCTATATGCTTTATAAATATTAATTCACTTAATTCTCAACAATCCTATAAGTTAGCTACTACTATTATCTCTATTTTCAAGGCTTAAAAAAAAAAACCCTAAAGCATAGAAAGCCTAAACAAATTGCCCCAAGGAGTATTCATTACTTATTAAGTGGCAGAGTCACTCTTTTAAGTTGTAACCATAGATCAATAAACAAAAGAGACAAAAATCCATACCCTATCAGACTTCCTTCCTACTGATGACTTTTGGCCTGAAGTGGTATTGGGAACAAAGGCTGAAAAAACCAAACAGTGGAGGTGGGAAGGAGTGGTCATGAGGCAACATAAGATGAAATTGCACTACTGTCGCACAAGTGCCACTCCACAGAGAGAGGAAAAAAGGCAGGCTGATAATTCTCCCTGCCTCAGAGAAGAGCGGGGCTGGCCCCTGGGAACATCAAAGGCCTCAGTCTCAGGTGATGCTGGTTCCAGCAGGAACAGTGGACACAATCCTAGCCCTGAACTGCCCATCTTCACCCAGCAGGAGCCCAGCAGCACATCACTGCACCTTAGGCAGGACAACGGCACTGTCACCCAGGTTGGTATCTGGGCATGATGTGGGGTAGCTTCAACATTATCAACAGGGCATAGAAGAAAGGCCCTCCTTCAGTCTGGAGGGCAGTGACAGCTGATGAATCTATCACTCCAAAGTGATATTGGGGAAGAAACAGAACAAAATGGCGGTCATGGTGTGGAAACCAAGAAGGTTTGCTCATGAGCACACCTGAGATGCCACTTGGAAATAAGAGGCATTTGGGGAGCATTTACATAGGAGACTGGACAAATTGTAATAGCATCCTGTAGTTAGAACAAAAATAATATATTTTTTGTAACACTTAGAAACTGTGTAAACCTTCAGGCTGATGTGACCAAGAGGAACACAAATAATTCTTTTCTTTGATTTTCCTGTCTCACCTCAGTCAGTGCTATGCTGCAGAGGGAGGCTCTGTTTATTAAAGTGAGCCAGATCACACTAGACCTCATTCTCATGTCTGCTGTGTCTCAGGAAGCTTCATTCCAGAGCCCTGAGTCAACACTGGTGCTGGTAGGGAAGCTTCAGCAGTTCTGCTGCAAGTCCAAAGGATTTCTTGGCAAGGGCTAGTGAATTGGAATGGGGTCCATTAGGCAGGAAAGTCAGCAATAGAATCACAGTGCTTCCGAACTGGCAAGACTCGTAAGGATAACCTCATTTCTTCACTGGGGGCTGAGGTTTAGCTCAGTTGGTGGAGTGCTGCACTGCACTCTCTGGGGCCCCGAGTTTAGTCCCCTGCACTGCAAAAATGGGAGAAGGATGTGGCAATCCACTCCCAAAACAATCCCGAAACAATCAGCCTTTGAAAATCCTATGAGAGTTGCTATGAGGTAGACCTGACTTGATGGCACCTAACAACAACAATTCCCTCGGGGGCCAGATAAGCTGTTAGATGCCATTGAGTCATATCTGACTCGTAGTGACCCTCATAGAGTGTTCAATGGCTATTTCAGGACTGCTTCAGGAGTGGATTGCCACGTCCTTCTCCTGTTTTTGTAGTGCAGGGGATTGAAAACTGGGTTCTCAATGCAGAGCAGAGGTCTACCAACTTAGCTAAACCCCAGCCCTGCCCAGATAAGAGAACTGATGTAATTTTATGTGACCTTCTCCAAGAAATTCATGAGATCACATCCTGGAGCCACATCAAGCTGAACCAGCTCATGTTCCTCCTCCCAAGAAGCAGGCCAACCCTCGAGCACCTCAAAGAAGTGGCCCTGTCACCTCATCCCTTTCCCTTAGTTCAGTGTTTAGGGCAACACTGGAGAGTGCTTATTATTGACCAGAACCTCCAGCCTAACTTAGGTGAGCTGTATGGTCTTTAACATATCAAAAGCCCATGACATTGTGAGATTGATTACCCCGCTGCTGCTGTTGATGATGATGGAGAATAACAACAACAGTAGCAGCTCCTGCTTTCTGAACTGAGCAATATGCTAAGTGCTTCCTGTATCTTCTCTCATTGAATTCTAACCACCACTCAAGAACTAGGCATTGGGCTGGGGAAGTAGCTCCTTGGTACAGCACTTGCCTAGCATGCCCAAGGCCTTGAGTTTGATCTGCTGCACTGCAAAAACAAAGCAAAAAGATATGATTCCCATTAACTGATGGAGACACTGAGGTTCAAAAGTCAGGAGATGAACCCCAAGTCACCAACGTATTAAACAGTAAAGGGAGGATTTGCACTCAGATCTGCCTATGAGGCCTATCCCAGTTTGTCTTTTGTTAGATGCTCATCAGCATCTACTTCCTCATCTCAGGAAGGGAAGGAAGGGGGTCAGGCATGTGGGAGGTTGGGCACAGTGGACCAGAAGAGCACTTCTACCTTAGTTGTCTGTAACTGAATCTCTGTGGCCGGTTCCATTTGTTCCTCACCTCCTTGGAGGTCCCAGGCAATTTTTTTTTTAATGGGAAATAAAATTGGTGAGTCAAAAATCTTTTTGACTCTGAAAATATTAGTCATTTATTCAGTGGAAAGAGAAAACCTAGGAGCAGGAAGAGGCCAAGCAATCAGTCTTGAGGAAAATCAAGGCAACTGCATTCACCATCCTATTCATTTTCTAACCTATTTAAGTGGGACTCTAATTGCACAAAACAACTAATTTTGTTCATTAAGGTTCAATTAAACTCATCTGAAACTCAGGATAATGGCATTGTTGTTGAACAGCCATATTAACGATGAAACATAATCTCTCTTGACTCCATTTCCTTTGATAAAATAAAGTTCAGCTACTAATGAGCTTGCAATCCTAGACTTCTTTTATAAATGGCAACAAAGAGTTCAAATTTATGAACAGTAGTTTTTTATTATCATCATCAAGAGCCATTTCCTTTGTTATCAAAATATACAGAAATGATTATAAGGCCCTTCTTCTCATTATGGCTTTGATTTTTTGGAAGAAAAGCATGAAATAAATAGCCTCAGAATAATTTCACAGTAAAGTCACACACACTGAAAGTCCACAGCGGGTGGCCTCAACGTCTCAATGCAGAGCCTCCTATGGACTAGACAGACATGTCAATTTCAGCTGTCAGGTCACAGCCTTGCCCCTAGACTCCAAACTCTGTTTCAGGGCAACAAGAAATGCTTCTTCCCACCTAGGTGACCATTCCCCTGCCTTTTTGTAGCCTTGATAAAGAACTCATTTGCTCTCTTAAGTCAAGGAAAAGGCTATTGGGGATTGTGAGTCCACTTGTGTAGAAAAGCCTTCTGAGCCTCCAGTGACACGTGGCCCCTTCCATGAGCGGCTACTGGAATGGCACAATGCTACCACCCCCTCCTCAGGGCCCTGCTGTGTTAACCTCAGTTGGCCAAGTCCCTGTCCTTGCTCAAAAGTACCGTGATGCTCAAGCCTGGTGATAGTAATTCATTGCCCACAGCTAAGACAAATGCTGCTAGTCCCTCCTCAGTGTATTAATCATAGTTCTCCAGAGAAACAGAACCAATAGAAGGGATGGATGGGTGGATGGATGGATAGATAGATGGGAGGAGATTTATCAGGGAAATTGGTTCAGGTATTATGGAGGCTGAGAAGTTCCATTACATGCCATGGGTAAGCTAAAGAACCAAAGACACTAGTAAATTGGCTTAATCTAAATTTGAAGCCCTGAGAACCTGGGAAACTGCTCATGCAAGTCTCAGAGTCCAAGAGCCAGAGGAGCTGGACTTCTGGTGTCCAAGGACAAGAGAAACTCAATGCTTTAGTTCTGGAAGAAAGAAAGAGAAGGGGAAGGAGGGTGGACGGGGAGGGAAGGAATATACAAATGCAAATTCACCTTTCCTCTGCCTTTTTGTTGTATCTGGCTCCTCAGCTGATTGAAAGATGCCTGCTTACCTTGTGGTTGTTAGTTGCCCTCCAGTCAGACCGACTCATAGTCACCCTAAGTACAACAGAGGAAACACTACCCAACACTGCCATGCCCAGCACTACTGTCAGTGCTTCTCTGTTATTCATAGGGTTTTAGGTGGCTAACTGATTTGGGAGTGGGCTGCCGAGTCCTTCTCCCAAGCCCACAGCACCCAGTGTTCCTAGGAGGTCTTCTGTCCAAGTACTAACCAGGCCCAGCCATGCCTAGCTTCTGAGATCTGACGGGATTGGATGCCACGGTGGTACACTACATGCCTGCCTACCCTAGGTAACATCAAATCACCTTTCCTCAGTCCACTGATTCAAATGCTAGTCTCTTCCAGAAACATGCTCAAAGACATGCCTGGAAATAATGTATTACCATCTATCTGGGTATCCCTTAATCCAGTCAAGTTGATATCTAAAATTAACCACTGCACCCAGTAAGAATATAAGTCTGGTTGATGACATACAACCAAAGCAAGTGACGGGCATTCAGCCAAGCTTATTGAGGGTGTGATATGTGCAGGGGATTATAGGGAATATGGAGATGAACAATGTCCTGTAGCACAGTAATGTGTAGCAGGTGTAAAAGAAGCATGCAGGTCCATGATCCCTTACTCTTGGGATCTAGATTTATTTTGTATGAATTGAAAATTTTCAATATTTTAAAAAGGTAATTTTCAACCTAGTATTGTATATTACCTAACACCCCACAGCCTGCAGCTGTATCACTGTGGCATCTGATCTCATCAGATCTTGGAAGCTAAGCAGGGTGGGGCCTGGTTAGTACTCGGATGGGAGACCGCCAGGGAATATCAGGTGCTGTAGGCTTGGGAGAAGGACCCAGCAACCCACTCCCAAAAAACAGCCACTGGAAACCCTATGCATAGCAGAGAAGCACTGACAATAGTGTTTCGCCGTTGTACACAGGGTCACTATCAGTCAGATACCGACTCGAGGGCACTTAACACCACCACCACCCCACATGAACATACTGAGATAATATGTTTGAATAGTCATACTAAATGGTTGAAGAATACACACAGCTTCATAAAATTTCAGGTCAGGTTAAGTTCTGCTCCTGAGTTAAAAGTTAGAAAATCTAAGAGCAAAGGATGATCTGCTCTGGAGGCCAGGGAGGGGAGTTCTGACCCAGATTGTCATAGACACCTGCATCAGTGTGACTCTACCCTTGGGGAGGGACACAGGTTCAAGGCATTGAGAGAGCCGACCTCTCTCAGGACACTTGGGGCTCCTACAGGTAGGGCATGAGAGGTCCCTTGCTGAGTGTGAGGCAGGGGACTCTCTCCCAACAGAGCTGCCTCCAGAGGGTTGAGCCACTGGCAGAGGCCAGTGCCCCCGTGTTCCCAGGGGCTCTAGAGCTGAGGACCAGGCTCCCCACAGCTGCCCAAGCCCCCACCAAGAATGGCCCTCGGGCCAAGGTGTGCCTTCCCCCTTGGTACCCTCTTTTCCAATAAAAAGACCTGCCACAGCCACTACCATATCATATACCTGGTCAAACCAACAGGAGGCCAGTCTCTACATTGCCAACTATATAGTCTTCTCAAATAGGTGAGTATATTAAATAATATATTCAGAAGAGCTGATCATACTCAAAAACATATTCTCATAAAAATATTCTCCTCATTCCTCTTAGTCTCCAGGAGCTTCAGCAGAAACACACTGAATATTATTTTAATGCTGTGATATATGAAATTAGAATGAAAAGTGTACAGTGAAAACTAAGTGCTTGATTGTGTAATTAGATATTGATAATAAATGGACAATGGTGTGAATATACTGGAAAACAATGGATTGTAGATTTTAAAAGGGCAAATTTTATAGTATATGGATTATAAATCTAAAAAAAATTAAAAGAAACAAATTAATTCAGGGAAATGACTTTCAGCTTCATTCTACTCCCACGACCACACTCTGAGTCTTATTACCACTTCAATCTCCTGTGTAGAAAGTCTAAACCAATGGTCCTGCCTCAGGCCACCATTCTTGCTCTTGATGGCCTTTCTTCCACCTTCCTCCTGTTGTATCTGCTGTAGTGGTTGTAGTTTTTCACTGATGCTGCAATGAACTACCTCAAATTTAGTAGCTTAAAACAACACAAATGCATTCTGTTGTGATTCTGAAAGCCGGAAGTCAGAAATAAGTCAAGGCAGGGCTGGTTCTTTATAGACCACTAGAGAACCCATTTCCTTATCTTTTCCAGCTTCTAGAAGCTACGTTTCTTGGCTCCAGCTCCTCCCTGTAACATTTCCATCAAGAGCCTTCTGTCTCTGACGCTCCTGCCTCTCTCTTTAGACCACCTTTGTGATTACATTGAGCCCGCCTGGTGATTCAGGATAACCTCTCCATCTCAAGATCCCTAATGTAATAGCATCTGCAAAGTCCCCTTTGCCATACAAGGTGACATATTTACAGGTCCTATGGATTAGGTGGTGGACATCTTTGGGAACCATTATTCAATCTCCCACAGCCATCCATTTCCTGGAGATCCCTCTGTTTTCTCCCAGTCAGTCTCCCCTTTGCATCAACCATCTTCCTTATTCAACCCACAAAATGGGTTCACTAAAACTATTTTCTCTCTAGCATCTTCACTTTTCTCAAATTCTGTCTCTTATACCAAACCCACCTGGAAGTCCCTCCTGGAACAATTCTATAATCTCCCTTCACTGCTCTTACAACTGGGAATTCAATATTTCTTGATAAAATCTCCCTTTTCCTATGTAAGACCCAACACTCCACCTCTGCTCTTTAAAAAAATTTTTAACTAAAGTATAATAATTACACATTTGTGGGGTACAGTGGAATATTTCAATGTGTACACTGGTCACATCAGGATAAATGTTAAACCCATCACCTCAAACATTCTCCACCTCTGCTCTTCATTCCTCCACCTCCCTTCAGGACTTCTCCAATTCTTCACTTTAGGTCTTCCACTTCTCACTTTCAACTGCACCCCTTCCTTTAGTGGTCAGTTATTTTCTCCCATCAGAAAGAAAAAGTGAAGACTTCTTGCTCTGGATGAAAAAGATTATTTCTCTCTGGTGATAATTTAAAATCCTGGGCATAATAGAGCAAATAATCAGGAGGACTATGAGATGCTGAAAGGGAAAGCAGACTAGGGACTTCAGGACTTAAGGAATTACACAGGGGTGAGTTCTCTGAGTTTTCTCTCTGTGTGCTATATATCCTGGAGCCAGTGAAGTCTATCAACTATGAGCAACAAGCAGCAAAGGAAAACTAAAAGGGAAAAGTGCCCCAGGAAAACCTATTCCTTCTAGTCAAAGGGGCAGGACAGATGGATGAAATCCCTTTGGACAATACTTCCCCATCCTAACTGTTATGGTTTGGGTAGGATTTGTCCCCTAAAGGTTTGGGTGTTGGAAGCTTGGTCCCCTTTGGTGGTGCTGAGGTGACAGAGCCTTTAAGAGATGGGACCTAATGGAAGATAATTAGGTTATGGGGACTCAATCCTCATAGATGGGATTCATATTGATCTCATTCATGATGGAGTGGGTTGGCTCTAGTAGGAATGGGTTGGTTCCTATGAGACCAGGTTGTTATAAAGCAAGGTCACTCCATGTGGTTGGCCCCTTCTGCACTTGGCCATTTCCCTTTCTGTTTCTCTGCTACATTGTGAGGCTGCCAGAGGGCCTTGCCAGGATGCTGGTCTCATGTTCTTTGGATCCTTCAGCCACCAGAACTATGAACCAAATAACTTCTTTACAAGTTACCCAGCCTCAGGTATTTTTTTTTTTAACAGTATCACAAAACTAAGACTAATCAAACTCAGCATATGATCTCAGCCTGCACAGTGTCACTGGAGACCAAATGGGGAGTTGATTTCTACCCCACAGTAGGCGTCAGCAAGTAACCTGACTCAAGGCGATGCTATCCTCCACATCCCCCAAATCTGTGTTGGTGGAAACCAAGTAAGAAATCAGGAATTTACTTTCATCACTTGATTTAGTAGTAACTGAAGGTCTTGGGAATCATCTTCCTCCCAGGCAGAATGATGCTGATGGAGACTCAGTAGGATTTCCCTAAAGAATGTAAGAAGGATCTTGGAGAGGAAGGGGACAGAGAAAGGGATTCTAACCTGATGACCAACCCACACATCAAACTGACCTACAGTAATCGACCAAAGGTTGCGGAACTGGACTAAAAAGTGGCCGAATATGCAAGTTTTCAGAGTGGCCTTCAGCTAGCACTCAGAGTAGATCAGAAGAGCACTTTAAGGCTCAGAAATCTCAACTATCCATCAGTAATGATGATACCTCCCATACGTCTAATTCTAGGCCTCTTTCCCCCCTCTCTCTCCCTCCCCCCTTTCTTTCCCTCCCTCCTTTCCTTCCTTTTTCTTACTCTTCCTTTTTTTGGGGGGGGGGTACTGGGAGTTGAACCCAGGGCCTCAGGAACACTTTGCAAGCACTCTACCACTGAGGTGCACTCTCAGTCCATTTTAAATTTTTTATCTTGGGGCAGTGTCTTGATAAGTTACATTGTCTGCCCCTGGCCTCGAACCTGTGATCCTCCTGCTTCTGCCTTCCAATTTCATGGGATTGCAGGTGTGCGCCACTGCACTCAGCTTAGTGCAAACCTTTCTTTTGAGCTACAGACTGATCTATCCAATGTCTTTTGTTTGGATGAGATCTTTTTCTCTTCATACACTGAAAGGATGGAGCAATTCAAAAGTTATTTGACCTTTCTGAGTCTTAGTTTCACTCCATAAAAGATAATGAAACTTTGCTGGCTTATTAGGGGGACAAACACCATAAGAAGCTTACAACACTGGTTTTACACAATAGATGCTCAGTACATAAGCTGCTCTTGACAAAGTTCTCCTTCCTCAAGAGAATCTATATCTTCTAAACACAGAACATGTAGTTTCTGAGTCATCAGCCCACCTGATGGAGGATGGAAGCCTCCTCAGAGGGCAGAGATCCTTTTCCTCAATGGGCAGTGCTCTACGGCCTTACAACCTCCTGGGTGAGAGGATAAGTAACATTTTGGATGACTAAGTATCTGAATTTTCAGATAGATTTTGTAGTAAATTGATTCTTGCAACTAACCAATTATTTCATGTAATGAGAATGCCTCAGGATCTCTGATTAGCTTTAAGTTTATAGGGCTGATTTATATCTGGAATGAAGATTGTTTCATTTCAGATTCCTTTTACTTAAAGGCAAAAATAAAGCACAATGTTATCTTGTAGCAAGATACTACTCCAAGGATTATTCATAAAGCCTCCAGGGCATTTACAGTAACATGAGCATGAACAGCCTCCTTTCACATCAGAGGGGTACAGGGAGAAAAGGAAGACTCATTCACTCCTACGTTGTTTTGTATTCCAAGTCTTCATGTTTTCATATACTATAACCCAATGGCAATTTATAATATATTCTGAGAAGCCATGTAATACTTCAATGGATGTTTCTTCTCAATTTCTCTCTAGTTGGCTTAAAAAAAGTCACTTAATTGAAAATAACAAGGATCATATTGTCTTCCTTTCAGACACACATAAATGAATTAAAGTGTTGTGAAATATGCCAACCAGTTTTAACTAGCCCCTTAACCTCCAGAGAAAGGGCTTGCAATTAGTACTACATTAGAATTGTCACAGCTAAGCAAGTTTTTTTAAGTGCTACAAGGACTTTAACTGATTTCATGCCCCAAATACACACTAAAAATGTAGTAGTGTAATGCAAATAAATTAAAATTACAATCGAGGTGTCATATACTAAGTTAAAAGGCTTTAATAGTCTGGTCATAGAATTAATAGCCACTTTATGCAGAATACAGTGAAACAAAGGTGCCATTCTTCATGGCCAGAGTGTATTTGTGGCCAGGACTATTTTGCTAGGGCCATATACAGCTGTATTCTGTTATAGGAACATTACTTAAGTGAGACCATAAAGAACAGCTGTATTTGAGATCACATAAGGCTCTGCACATTTTCTCCCTGTGGCAGCCAATCAGAAATCTTGCTGACAGGCAAACTTGTACAGAATGAATGATCCTATTTAGATTAATTCCTCTTAATGCCTTACACAGGCCTACTTTCCTGGCCTCTCGTGGAAAGAACAGGTCAGTTCCATTTAAAACTCAAAGACAGAAAATTCAGATTTGATGACTTGATAAAATGGATGACTATCCTGGCAGAGAATGTGCAGATCTCAGTCCTGTGAAATCAGGCTGGTGGGCTCTCCCCCAGCTCCAAGGTCAACCATGAGGCAGGCACTCTGCAACACAAGCACTGAGCCAGCCTATGGGCTAGAGAGTGAGTTCCAACTAGGGCTCTGTCATTACTGGTTTAGCACCTTACTCTCTATTGAGTAACAAGATACATGGTACCCTTTGCCCTGAAACTGAAATACCCTGCCAATCCCTGGCTCTGGGCTTTTGCCCATGAGATATTATTAAGCACCACCCCACAGAGGACTGAAACGTGCTCGCTCAGCTGGGCCCACTTGCTCTCCTGCCTCTACCATTAATGTGAGAACATACCTGGGCTGGCCCATTGGGTCCTCTAGGCTGATGGGAAGCAAAGCGAGAAGTGTGACCAGCCCCAGATAAACCCAGCACAGATCAGCCAACACCAATGCCTGTGAGAAAAACAAATGCTTCTTGCTATAGGCCATTAGAGTTCTGCCTTAGTTTGGTCTACAGTGTAATTGTGTTCCTACTGAACTGAAGCAGACGCTAAGCCCATGTGCCCTCAGGATACCCCTTTCCCGCCTGCCTTGACTCCTCATTTGTAAAAAAGGGGAGGGACTCAAGGATATCCAGAGTCCCTTCTAATGAAAGCTGGATCCAGGAAACCCAGGGTGAAAAGTGCTCCAGGCTCATATTTAAGGCCTCGAAGGAAGAGTGAGGAAAACACTTCCCCTGGCTCTGTGGGCAGGCAGATGAGCCTTTCTCCCCAGAGACACTGTTGATGCTGCCCGGCAGGTGCCCACTGCTGGGTACAGTGACAGGAAGAGAGTGAGGAAACACCTGCCAGAGTATGGCTGGAGAGCCAGGCCTCCAACGAACCTTATTTTTCTAGTGGTTTAAACCCAGACAAATAAGTCAGAAGCAAGTTAGATAGGAGAAAATGGAAATCTTTATTTTTAAACACTAGTACATTTCCAGGCTGTTTTAAAAAGAAAAATCATATTATATTAGTTCAAAACTATGCATCAAAGCATATTTATTTAAACTCTAATTTTACAAACACATAATGAATGAAACATATATTTTATAAATATCTACTCAGAATAAGTATTATGAAAAAAAGTGTTTAAAAATAACAGCCTCAGATTTCCCTCTTTAAATATATAAAATTCCCATGGAATTCATAAGAATTCTTCCTCAAGAGCCAAAAATTTCATTTCACAAAGGCCAATTCAGTTCTCATCAGACACCATCAAAAGTAATAGGAATATAAAAAAATGTAAAAGTTCTGTACAAGGGAATACAGATAGCACACGGGTAAATCTTATTACCATACATGCCATTTGTGTTTTAAAAATGTTTTATAAAAACTGCCATTTAAAACAAGTGAGAGTCCTTCCCTGTCTGCGGAAAATATAGAAATGGTCACCCTCCCGCCTGGGTTATGAGGCTCCTACCTGCTGGAGCTGGGGAGAAAAGCCTCACGTTTCCAGAGGAGGCCCTGAGCCGCACATGGGGACCTGCCTCATCTCTGCCAGTGGCTTTTCTAGTGGGTCATTCGCTATTATTTCCTTTCTTTTACAAAAATTCTTTGGGATCATAGAAGACAATTGCTCACAAGTAAAAGTAAGACTAAGGGATGACTTCAGGTTGCCAAAGCCAACTTCCGGAATCCTATGCATATTTTCTTTGTTTAGTGACCAAAATCTGGAAGCCTGATTTACCACTGCCAGAGACGCATCCAGTCACCTACCCCAGTGAAACACAGCGCACAGCCCCAAGGCTGTCCTTTCACCTTTCCTCTTCTGGCCTGAGCTGCTCTGTAGCTTACTGTCTCTTCTGACACTTCTTCTGGAAAGAGCTCTTCAAAAAAGTGCGATACACAGGGTCATCCACATATTCGTTCTTGAACCTGGAGCTCAGCACTCTTTGTCTCTTCCTTTCCCCTTGAATTATGTCTGCTCCATAAAATGTGTCTTCGAATCTCATGTCAGAGGCTGTGGACTAAAAGCAGCCAGAGTTACTTTGTAGAAAGGCAAGGCACGACCATCACAGGACTAGACACAGATCTGATTCTGTCAACTGGAGACAAGGGACAGGGACGAGGGTTGTGCTCAATGTAGAAGGGCCTCACCCATGGCTTGGGTTCTTCCTCGCCTGTCCCTACCCTGTCATCTCGCGGAGACAGGCAGCCCCATTCAGTCCTCCTTTCCCCAGGATCTCCAACCTATTCTCCCAGATTCCACCACCGTGGACCTTCCCCAAACAAAAGCAAAGTGAAAATCTTCGCATTGGGAGGCTTCCTCACTTTCCGTCTTCCCTCTGGCTCCCATTCACCCTGGTTACTGACAAATTTGTCAACAGTCCTCTCTCAGGCACCCTTGCTCCTAAATAGAAATTACTTTTGGGCCTTGGCCCCCATCGCTTTCCTAAAGCTGTTGTTGTTAAAGGCCTACTTGCTAATTCCTGTGACACTAATCTATTCTAAACTTAATCTATTTTGTCATGTAACTACTGCTTGAAGCTCTCTTCTCTGCCACTGTGCAAGCTCTTCCTACTGCCCAGTCCACTCCCCTGGCTGCTCATTTTTCACATCCCAGGAGTTCCCTTTCATAACTACCTGCTCAACTCTAAGGCTGCTGAGGTGCGGCACTAGGCCTTTCCTCTCCAGGAGTGGCCCCCAGACCTTCAAGTCACACTCATGCTTCAAGGCCAGCCTCGACACCAAGGATGCTCACAGCTCTTGCTCAAGTTCAGCTCTCTGGTACTCAGGCCTGTGTGTCCACCTGCCCGGCAGGCACCTCAGGGTGACTGTCTCAGAGACACTTAACCTATGCTGAACTGAACTCAGTCTTCTTTCTCCACTGTTTTCCTTCCTATATCCATAAATGGCACCACCATCCTCCTCTGTCCAGTCCCCCTGGTCAGAAACCTCATTAGGTTTCTGTGGACTTCCCCTTATCCTCACCCTGCCCAAGACTCCTTGCTGCAGCCTCAGTCTATCTCCCACAGAACCACTAGAAGAAAGCTCTCCAGAAACACTAATCAAGTGACTATGGCTATTAATCCCTGCTTAGCATCTTTCACTAGCCCTTACTGCTTTCAAGGTTACATGCACACTCCTGGAGCTGCACCTACCTAACCAGGCATAACCTTTTCCCATGGTCTGGGCAGACGAATTGTTCACATTCCTGGCCACACTTCACTGGCTCAGGACCTCATGCTTCTGTCTGGGGCACACTGTTTCCCTTCCATGAAAGAAATTGTATCTTCTCTGCCACAGGCAAGCTTGAGGTTCCTGCAACCACTACACATCTTGCAGTAGAATGAGGGTGGCAGCTGAGGTAAATTTCTTCACATCGGGGGTTCCTTGAAGGTGAAGGATATTAGGAACCATGTACCAAATTTTTTATGTTTCCAATATCAAGGAATGTGCCTAGAACTCAGACGCTGCTCTATAAGGGCCAAGTGAAGGGTACAGGCTTTTTCTGTGATACTCAGGAAAAGTGTAAAGCACTAATTCCGCCTCCTGATTCCCTACTGTTTTGCCACCTAAGATACTTTCTCAGCGGATTTTCAGTGAGTCAGATGACTTCTGATAACACTGATGCACAGCAAACCTCACTCTGTCACTGAGACCATCTCCTCTGGCTGGCAACAAAGTGGAGTCTAGCTCTTAGAACTTGAAAACACGTGGTCCATTGTGTAGAAGAGAAAAGCCAAGGAAAAGAAACAAGGAAGCCTGAATACTAACATTGAGCCTAAGTGGACTGCTATGTTCCCTGCCAGTTCATGAGATGGTTATGCAGGGTGACAAGTCAGTGACTTCCCCAGGTTCCCCATGGAAGAAAAGAGAGACCATGGGTTGGGTGGTGCTCTCTTCCATTGGGAGAAAAACATTTTGCTTCATTCACTCTTGGCAAAGCACTTTCTCTGAGAAATCTTTCACTTTTATAAGTGCTAAAGTTATCAAAAGAAAAATAAAACATCTATGAAAGTGTTGCCACTGTGCGGAAAGAGCAAAAGTCAGCCTCTCAAACACAATAATAAAGCCAATTTACTAGGAGCTCCAGTTAATTATGCACTGTTGCCATGGTTATTCTGAGAGACAATAAAAGGTAATGGGGCTGTTTCTGAAGTGAGTGGAAAAGAACCCAGCACAATCGCCAGGTGGATTGCTGACTCTTCTGAAACATTTCCCGCCCACCCGTGTGAATGGGGGGAGCCAAAGTCATTAAAATGCAAAGGCCTCCCAATGCAGGCTGCTATCATGCAAAAAAGATTCCTCTAACTACAAAATATCTCCCATCAATAGTTTCCCAATTAGATTTGTTTCACCAACTGGAAAAAAAAAACAAAAACAAAAAACCCAGCAGTCATGAGCAGACAACCCAAGGGCCAGAAGGAAAGGCAGGTTAACTGCAGCAGGTTGCATCAGCCTTTAATCAGGTGACAGAGGTGGCAAACTGGATTTAGGGACTGTGAGCCTTGGCTTCTGAGAACATTTCCTACTAGGCTCTGCTCTTTGGCACAACAGGCTGCATTCAATGTGTGCACATGATTTATATATTTTCCACTGTCTTTTTTAAATTAAAAAATATTCTTTGAGAATTAAAAGAGAAAAAGAAAAGTTGAGCACTGGTGTGCTTGCTCAGAGAAATGGACTTTAGAAAATTCAGGAGCTGTGTTCAGATAAAACCACCTGAGAAAGGCATCCTGGTATCAAAACCAAATCTACTGTGGAAGAGTCTGTGACCAGAGTAGAAAGCAAAGAGTTTTCTTCCAGTGCGATTAAGAAATAGGATGTGAGATCTACAGGACTCAATGGACATGGTGCTCAGTCATACATGGATTGGAAAACTGAAGACCTACGGGACTTTCAGAGGGCTACCTACTCTATTCCCCAGCACTAGCATCTCCAGGTGCTAAAAAAAGGAAGAAAAATGACAAGGAGGGCAGAGGAGGCAGATGAGAGCCCACAGAAGATAGCAATAGGGAGTGAAAGGCAGTTGTAGCCAAAATTTTGAAAGTTTTTCTCAACAAATTTTAAGATCTTAGAACACTGACAAGTTATCTAAGCTTTTTGGGACTTTGTTAAGATCTAATCTTCACAACAGGCACATTTAATTTTCTCTTTCCTTGTAGTTACTATCTGGTAGTTAACCTGTTCCTGGGTGTGCAAGTCTCCTAGGTGCCGTATTTCCTATCTTGTGGGCAGCAGTACTGTGACTCTCACCCTTCTCTTGACTATTGCACTTTGAAGGACCTTGACCTTGAGGATGCAGGTGAGAGGGAAGGTCAATTCATACCTGATGCAGGCTCTCTGGTATCAGGACCCCAACTGAGGAAAAGTGACTAAATATACAACTCAACATTTAAGGCAACTCTTGGGTTTTCCAAAATAACCAAATAATTTACATTAACTCTATTACTGCAGAAAAGTATATCCTAAGCATGCGCTAAAAACTGAGAGTATCATTTATTCAGAATTTTTTTTTTCATTTTAGTGGAAAAAAAAAAAAAAAGAAATTCCTACTCATTCAAGTTTCCCTGCTCAGGATTTATCATTTCATAGATGCAAGAGATATAATTTTAAATGAGCAAAACTGACTTCATTTCAGGGTCCACTAAATATTTTATGACACAATAATACAAAACCTAAATTATTGTGAATTATACATTTTTTAGCAATTTCAGTTTAGATTATTTATCCAAGATTATTTATTTTTTAATAGCATGTATTGAGCTTGAAACTTTAAATATATATATATATATATATATATATATATATATATATATATATATATTTAAAAACTCCTTTACTAGTCCTACAACTAGTATCTGGGCTTTGTTTATTCTTTTTCTTATGAAAGTGACATGTTAGAGCCAGGTGCAGTGGCACATGCCTGCAATCCCAGTCACTTGAGAGGTGGTGGCAGGAGGATTCCAAGTTTGAGGCCAGAGGCAGCCTGCACAACTCAGTGAGACACTGTCTCAAGGTAAAAAATAAAAAAGGTGGAGCTGAGGGTGCAACTCAGTGGTAGAGAACTTGCAAAGAAAGTAGGTCTTGGGTTCAGTCCCCCAGTGTCATAAATAAATAAGTAAGTAAGTAAGTAAATGACTTTGTTTAGTTATGAACTGATACAACATTAGAGATTTTCTGACACAGAACTTAATGCCTGTTAAGGCTACCAGAGACTAGATGTTTTCTTATGCTGACTCCCTTTTAATCTACTACTGAATACCTCCTTTCTAATGTTGTTTCTGCAAATAGGATAGAGAATCCCTTGATGGTATCTATGTATGCTCCCAGTCCTTTGCATAGAGCACATATTCAACAACGATTTTTACATGTCAATAAATGTTAACACAAAGAACTGTCATTTGACTCATTAGAAGAAGGTGAGCATCATGCACTGTTTTCCCTGGTTTTGGACAACTCTGAGGTTTGCACTCAGTAGGTTTCAATAAGGATAAAGACACACTGCCTTTCTTCAAAATTAACCCAAAAGCCCAAGGATGTTTCCTGGTGGGCTTGGGAAACACAGGGAGAGGTCAAGGACCTCACTGATGAGTTCCCAAGTGGCATCTGTCAGTACTTACAAAACGAGCCTTCACCCTCTTCGGTAACTCTTCATCTAAGGTGTAGATGTCCTCTCTCTTCATTGCTATCTGGGATCCATCTTCAAACTCAACCTAATGGAGAAGACATTGTGAGATCTGTATTTGTATCTATATATAAACTAAACAAGGGTTGACCATTCTTAAGGGTTCCAATCAACTGTATAAAAACAAGAAGTAAAAAGGACTCAAGTGAGCTGATCACAGTGGTGCATGACTGTCATTCCAGCAACTCAGGAGGTGGAGGCAGGAGGATCATGAGTTCAAAGCCAGAGGCAGCCTGCATAACTTAGTAAGAACTTGTCTCAAAATAAAAACTAAAAAAAGGGGCTGGGAGTGCAGCCCAGTAGTAGAACACTTGACTAGCACAAAGGAGGCTCTACGTTTAACCCATCAGTACCACGCACACACAAAAAACAACAAAATAAAAAGATCATAGCAGAACCAACACAGAACCAGCCACTGCCCAGGAAGTAAGAGTTCTTTTCCTTATCAAACTTACTGCAAAACAGCCAAGATTCTTGAACATGAGGGGCTTAGGCTAAGATATATGATAACTGTATCCCTCAAAGCAAAACAAGAAAAGTAGGAGTTGATCAAATGATTTCTCAGAAGATGAGACAGTGGCAAATTCAGCATGAACACAGGCTGGGTCTGTCAGCTCCATGTCTCCTTAAGCTGCTCAGATGACATACCATGCAGAGCTGCTCCTCCCTGTGAAACCAACTATGATGTGTTTACTCTTCTGTAATATTCTCAGATAAAACAACTGTTCAAGGGCTCACAGAGCTTTAACTTATTTACTTTCAAAACACACTTTTATCAAATTCAAGTAAGCCAGGAAAATCCAAGTTTCTTAACTTCATAGAATGTAAACCTCATCAAAGTGTGAAAAAACAGTATCATCCAAAAGGAAAATATCTAAAACCCTGTTCATGCTAACCAAATGGCAGCAAGTAATTTCCTAATGTTTTTTTCAATACTTCAGGGGATTTTGTTAGAGAAAAGTACATGACACTGGCTGAACAGACGCCTAGAGTGTGTGGGTTCAGGTTTATTCCAACATGAGCTCTTCCAGAAGGAAATTAAACAGGTTGACTCAGTGGAGACCTGGTGTTTTATAATTCTAAACCACTTAGTATATTTCCAAAGCTTCTAACTTCCCTGTTCACCCAAATTCTTCATTTTTAAGGAATCAGAATACTCTAGTAATTTCTAGTCAAGGGCAAATAAAACAATGAAGCTGTGCTATGTTAATAAATGACAATCTGGAGTTTGAAAAAAAGGAATAAAGATGAAATATAAACAACAACTTCTCCTCTTCTTCTTCCTCCTCCTCCTCCTCCTCCTCCTCCTCTTCTTCTTCTTCTTCTTCTTCTTCTTCTTCTTCTTCTTCTTCTTCTCCTCCTCCTCCTCCTCCTCCTCCTCCTCCTCCTTCTTCTCCTTCTTCTTCTTCCTCTCTCCCTCTCTCTCTTAAATTAAATTTACCCATGTACTGCTAGCATTTGACTAAGGTACACAATAGGGTGGAATTAGGTCTGTGTTACAAGTCAACACTTGCTGTAGCGTACCAGAAGGCTGAGGATGGGAAGGGTTTTCTTCCTGGCCTTGTTTTAGCAGAATGGCTCCTTTATTATTTAACTAGGCCAAGGTGTCATCTTATCTATACTACTTGATAACATAGATAGAACCACTTGTGCGTACTTTCTTTTGTTTTAGATTATTTGAAACTTGTAAGAGGAACTTTGAAGAGAAACTTCAAAGAGAGAATGGCATGCTAGGAATAGGGTGAGCAGCCACCCGAGCTTGCTGGGGACTCAGGAGTGTCCTGGAATGTGAGACTTTCAGTACTGAAATCAAGGACAGTCTCAGGCAGGCAGGGACAGTTGTGTGTCGTAGTTAGGCCAGAGCTGACAGTAACTTCTGACCCTTCTCTTTACCAGCTGTGTGCTCTTGAGGAGACTGTTTAAAATTTGTTTATTAAAAATTACTAAAAGTTTGTTCACTGAGCCTTTCCCCCCTCATTTGTAAAACAGAAGTCTATTTTTCAGGACTACTGTGAGAATCAAAAATGTATACACTTTAGAATATTTATGCTGTGTACTAGGTATTTAAGTTTATATCTACTTTTATAATTGTCTTTGCTTATTCAATGGTGAAATTGAATAGACACAAAACAAAATGATCTCTAAGGGCCCTTTGATTTAATAAGGAATTTCTTGAACTACTTGTGCTTGAGAGATAATTTTAATATCAGTCATAACTTTTTCATTGAGTCTATAAATATGCCCATAGTTTTATGTTGATAGGCCATTATAAATTCAAGTGAACACACTGATTACTAATTAGCCTGAATTCTAACATATCCTTATTGTGTGATACTTTTCACGTAGCAAATAGCTTTGCTACATGTTAGAAGCTTCATTTTTGCACTTAGAGTTTAATTAAATGTGATTATTTTCTTTTGAATGAGGTAGCAATGCTTTGTTTCTAGGACTCTCTAGTATTATCAGACTATCTTGTGGTTTTTGGCTAATTCTGGACAATCTGACGCAGAGAAGCTCCAGCACCTACTTATTAATAAATCTGAATCTGCATCTTAACACTGTCACTGATACCATATGCAAAGGGGAAAATGGCGTGTGTGTGTGTATGTGTGTGTGTGTACACGCACACACAAACACACTACTCCCCTTGGGATTTTCTAGGCCATGAAAAATGTTCTCACTTAAGTTCTTCAAACTTCTTCAAGAATCTTTAATTACATTGTGCTCTAGTTCCTAGTATAGTCTTATAAGTACTCTTCCATTTAAGCCCTTGCCCCTTATCTGTCTTTGAACAATTTCTCTGCTGAAACTGGCAGTCTTATCATTCTCAAGCTGTTTTCCAACTTAACAGACCTGAACCTTCTTGCTTTTTCTCCTTTTACTTCAATCTTCCTGTTTTTAGTCCACTGTTTAGCCTGAAAGGTTGATTTCTGCCACAATGTTACAGAAAATACTACAATGTATTGGTTCTAATAAATGTGTACCTTTTTAAAGTCTTTTGAAGGAATATAAATGCACATTTGGTATCCATATTGTTTCCCTTTTTGAGCTTAATCTATTCTTATTTCTGGTAGGAATAAAATAATTTCATTTTAATTGCATGCTCTTTAATACTAGGTAGAGTTCCCTAGAGAACAGAATGTGCACCTGATAGCTGTACTGCTCTTTAAACAAGTGCTCCTTTATGCCTAAGTGGATGATAATGACCAGCTCCACAGGACACTAACTGGCCACATCTGTGCCAATGCACTGCTGGTTTAGGTTTAGCTGAGACACTCAGGGAGTTATGTCTCTCTAGCAAAAGCCATCAATTCATAGGTTGCTGGCTGATGAACAACCATCACTGTCCTGGCTTACGGTAAGAGAACCAGCCACTTAGTCTCTTCTCATATAATGGAAACACAGGAAAACAGCCTATCATCTTGTGGCTGAACCATATTCCTAACCAACCATTCATCAAATGATATTAGGGTTTCCCAGTGTCCTAGAAGCGCAACCAGAGTGCTCCTTGGAAGCAAGGATGGCTAGACTGAGTCTCACTTATTTTGGACATGTAGTCAGGAGAGACCAATCCCTGGAGAAGGACATCATGTTTGGGAGAGTGACAGGTCAATGAAAACAAGGAAAACCCTCCACTAGATGGACTGACACAATATCTGCAACAATGGGCTTACATATAAATAATATTATGTGCCTGGCACAGAATTGGGGAGTGTTTTATTCTGCTGTACATAGGGTTACTAGGAGTTGGACCTGACTTGATGGTACCTAACAACAACAACAACAACAACAACAACAACAACAACAACAACAAGTGTCCAACCTAGAAGCCAAAGTCTAGAGGTTCAACCTGGGCCACTACACACTGAATCTTTTCCTCCATAAAATAAGAGAATAATAATTCATGTGTCTTTTTGATCAGCAGTACACTTGTGACACTATCTCCCTCTGCCATCCTGTGTCCATCTTAGCAAGCAGCGCAGAGAGGGCAGCACCTACCTGGTACATGTAGGCAACATTCGATCCAAGGTATTTCGCCCCATAGAGTTTGCCATCAGGCCACTTGACTTGGACAACTTCTCCCTCGGCAGGAGGGCCCAGCTTCACGCAGTCTCGGCTCTATGGAGTAAACAGAGACAGGCTTCTCAAGGCAAGTGCCTAAGTGACTGCATTTAAAATTTAGCAAATGATGAACTCCTGGCAATTAAAAGGAGTTATTGCCCCTGTGTTTTATGGATTATGATCTTGCATGGGTGTTTAGGGGAAGAGAAATGAGCCAAAGGAGTACTTAAAGATTCAGCCTACATCATAAAGTTGCAAAGGAACAACCATAATCCAAGCAGTGAAAAACAGCAGCATTTACATTTGCTATTTGACAAAGAATTGTTCAGGGGGCAACTAAAATATGCATAGAAACTGCCTTAGCTGAGGAAGAGACCCGCTAATGATTTATGGCACCTGACACTTACATAGCATTTTTGTGGTTAACAAAATGCTTTAGCAATACATCTCATTTGATCCTTATAATCACTCTCTGAAGGGGACAGATTATTAATTATCCCCATTTTACTGACAAGGAAACTGAGCCTCCAAGGAGACTCTCTTAAGTTGTCAGGATCCCTGAATAGTGAAGCTGAATGCGAGAGTAACAGCCGAGGACAGCAGGTGAGGGGGGTGTACCTTGAGCTCAGAGCTGCTAAGACTTGCCAAGGCAGCAGGGGAAAGGCCAGCAGAGGCAGTGCAAATGGCAAGTAAGGCAGCTGGGCTGTGTCCTGCCTTCTTAAGAACCCTGCTCCTTCCCAAACAAGGATGCTCAGGCTGGTACCTCCCACTAAGTGACCAGCCCATTCCCTTCCACAGGTAATCATGGTAGCTCCACAACCAGAGTCCACAGTCTTCTGATGTTCCAGTCCACGTTGCCACCTCCTAAGGCAATTCAGAACAAACTCTCTAGGGAGCTCATTCTGAGAGGTTGCTTTTTGAGGAGGAGGAGGTATGGGTAAAACAGTAAACTATTTACACAGTTTGTAAACTCTTACATTTGAATGTATTGAATATGACGATACAGTTTTAATACAAAGGAATTAAATACCTGCCTACTTTGGTAAATCTTTTTTTTTTTTTTTGCATACTGAGCAATTCATGATTTGCTAATACTGGCATTTTATTGATGAAGTCAATCTGACTGATTGAAATGCACATTTGATCAATCAAGCTATAAATGTAGCCTGGGCACATTTCTGTGTTTTCAAAGAGAGGCTCATATAAAAAATGCTTAGTTGTTTACGACTAGAAACCCACCACGTATTTCTTTTTATTATTAACAGAAATTCTGCCTTATAAAGGAGTGGCCATTTTATTGTGGGGTTAGGAGTATACATTAAAGGCCCAGCTGTTCATTTTTCTAACTGCAGACTATGCTTCCCTTTAGAGCTACAGGCAAAGAGAAGCTCATGTGCTCAGAGGCTCTAGAGAACTGGCAGTCTGTGTCTTAGTCAAATGAAAATAAGTTTATTCTCAGCCTTCACCATATTTGACCTTGGGGCATGCAGAACTGAAAGAGCATGAGGTAGAAACACATTCTATATATGCCCATGAGGTTATCACCTCCCTTTCCATTTCCCTTCCAATGAGTTATGTGGTACTAAGAGCACGGGAGGCACAGCTTCCAAGTACATAGTGAATGCATGAGTCCAGTCGGCTAGGATGGGAAGTCACATCAGCTCTAGGATTACTGAGCTGAAAGCCAGATGCCTCAGTAGTGGTGGGGGTGGGGTGGGGAGCTAAAGCTTGCCTCTTCTCTCTGCTAAACCTGATACCTGGAGGACACTCCACTAGAGCAATGGAATGGTTCTTCTTTGTACCCTCAAATGCTTTATTAAGAATACTAGGAAGGACTTAATGTTATTGTTGAGTTCTGAAAGAGACTATATTTCCCAAATAATGTGCCAGAGTGCCCTGGGACACCACAGCAAACTTATAGGGATTCTGTGAGATACTGTCAGGGGAAATACAGTGACACTTGTGAGACTTACAAGTCAGAATAGTATCAGGGTTGTGGTCTTACAAAACAGATTGAACTGTTAGGTATTTCTTTTGACCTAGGGGCACTGTAAAAAGGTGCTCAAATATTAAGGGCTAAGTGAGCTAAGACAGCTTGGGGATCTCTGGCTTAGCCCTTCCTCTTTCTCTTTGCAGCCACCCTGCAGGCAGAGAACACACACTGTACTGTTCTTCCAGAAGGGAGTCTGCAGTTTCTTGCATCACCTGCCTCTGGTTCAGCCTGATGCCAAGGTCCAGCTTAGGAGAACTGTGTGCACACAGACAAGCCATACTTTCAATATCTGCTTTATTAGTAATAAAGATGACAGATTTAATTCCCAAATCCTGGCTCCTTTGTCTCTCTGTATTACTTTTCCTCCGCCAGGATGGAAAGTACTTCTTACTCTTGAGTTCCAACAGAGGCAAGCCAAGGCCTCCTCATCTATTTACCTCCCCCATACAAACTCCAAGAGGGGGAGTTAAGGCAGTCCTTTATAACTCAGATTCTTAAGTTTACATATTTAACCTTCAACAGAAGTTTATTAACCTTTAAAATGTAATAACATCAAATAAATCCTGTCCTGCAATTTAGGTACCCTGTCATTAAGGTGAAGCGACAGCCATAGAAATGTAGCCTATACAAGTATAAAGTTCGCTTGAGCAATTACCATAAAAATATATCATTAACAAACTAAACATGAAACTCAACTTTACCAAATGACAAGGGATTCTTTTTTTTTAAAAAGGTTCTCAAAATCTAAATGTCTGACATACAGTATATCTTTTTCACTAATTGCCAATTAACCCTTTATTCACAACAAATCTTTACTTGGCATTGCAAGTATCTAACCTCAAATAACTCCTTATGGCTCAGCCTCCACCTAACACTGCTCTCTCTGCCAGCCACAAAGACCAAATTCATAATCCTTTATGTCAAACTCCAGGGGAGACATTTCAGTTTGTTTTCTCAATTTTCTTGCTTTCAAAATTCTTTTTCTTTATTCATGGTAGGAAAAAAAAAAATCAGCCAGCCAACTATATAACAAGACAATCGTTCTGTGACTCCCCCACCTCAACAACCAGGAGGCATTATTCTCAGCTATGATAGCTGCCTTCTCACCTTCTGCCAGGATATTTAGATGGAAGGAGATATTTTTTGATTTGCATATAATTTTAGTATGTATAATTCCTTATTTACTCTCAAGGTATTTTCCAAATAGCTTTAAGGCAGCTTATAGTAAGACACAATAGAGTCTATTTTCATAATATTTTCCTCCATGAAGAAATAGTGTCAATTCATCTGCTGTCTCACATTTTGTGTTTGTCAGAAATATTCTATGACAGCATGGAGTATATAAAGCATTTAAATAGGAATGAAACTAGGAGTGGGTAGGCTTAAGAAGTTGAAAAGTTTGATATTCAGGCTCCCTGATTCCTCCCAAGTACAAGCTGCTGGGTGTCCCTCAAACTGTCACAATCACTAATTCAGTGCCAACTTTCTGAGCACCTACTGTGTATGACACTAGGAGGCAATAATGCCTAGCTCCCCACACTAGGGACAGAGTGCATCCTGCCCACACTTGGGAGACCTGTCGCACAGAGTCCCATGGCTCTGAGGGGTGGAGGCCTCAAAGGTCCTGCAAGGATGAGACCATCAGCTATGCACCCCATGATCACTTTCACCAGAGTAGAAATTAGATCTGATTTAATAGATTGGGTTTCTGAGTAAGATTTCATTTAGGAAAGAAAAGGGCTGCTTTTTTTTTTTTTTAAAGGTCTCAAAAACGCTAAAAACATAAAAGGCCTGCAAATGAGGGGATTCTGTTTGCAGAAAGCAAGAGCTTGAAGGGAATGATTTTCTCTTAAAAGTCTCCACCAAGCTCACATACGAGGAACCAGCACCAGAGCACAGCAGGACTACAGGGCCCCCAAAGCTCTCAGACCTCAGTGATTCTTTTTAAGCATTCTAGAATTTAAGAGCAATTATATCCAAGTTATGGGAATTGCTACAGAGATCCTTCCTAGTGCAGTTCTTAGTGTGTTACTGGAGCAAGTAAACACCTTTGCTGGAAAATTATATGCATTAAAACCCTGACTAATGCATTTTACTCAGTTGCTGTCTACACCATTTGAGGCAGTTTGCCTAGACATAAATAGCTGTTTGCTACTCACTGTACCACCTCTAGGGATGTGTAAACGTGCCTCAAAGCCACCAGAGCCTTGTTCACAGAGACACTGGTGTCTGTGGTTGCTAGTAAGCCTGTCACTAGCATATTAAATACATATAAAAATGAAAGAAATAATAATCCCAGTCAAGAGAGAACTTTTGGCTGTGATCATTTCCTTAAAAGACTGAGCTGAGTCATCAACCCAGGCTATGTAACATCACGCTATCACCAAACCTAGGCAATGGGACTCCACTAACTAAAGAGAAAAGCCCAACTGCCAATCTGATTATATGAATTTGGAAGCACTGTGTTCTTGGAACTCTTACTGGGTCCTTTGATAGGGGCCCCTAGATGCTGCTGTTCTTGAATGTTACCTGTCTTAGCCCTATCCCCACTGCCCATCACCACCACTATCCCTAACACATACAAACACAGAGCAGGTGGCCCCACCCATCGGCCCAGCTGCACCAGATGAAGACATGGCATGTGAATTCCCGGTAGTTAATGGGCATATAGTTTGGAGCCTCTAACAGTCCCTCTTAGGGAAAATGCTTAAGTGACCTGGAGCAAAATGATGCCAACAGCTGCTAGCACTCTGAGAGATAATCACCTGCTCATTACTGGACTCCGGCAGGGATTAGCTAGACTGACAGCCATGTAATAATCACAGTGGCTACCTGTCATGTGTTTGGCTGCCGGGCATTTGAAACCTCTGCTCCCTAAGTCTCAGTGGGAGGCAGAGCTGGCCTGCATTACAGACACTGAGCTATGCCAGAAACTCTCTTTCCCAACTTCCCTGGCAGCAAAGATATCAACAGGGGTCTGGCCAGATAATTGCACCTGGCCAGTTGGTTGCATCTCTGTGATCAGAGAGAGAGAGAAACAAGTAGAGGGCAGAATGCTCTCAGAAGGCAGCAGAGGCATATGCCAAAGGCAGAGCTCAGGGCCCATGTGATCACATGAGAGGAGGCAGCCTCAAACTGTGGCTGTGGCCTGGTGCTGCCCCCAGGCCTGGCAGAGCTGCATCCATGTTTTTGTTTCCTGACACTTGTTCTTCCACATTCCCGGAGATTCGGTGAGACCCCCAATAACCTTCCAATAAACTTCTCTTGTCCCTAAGTCAGAGTCAGTTCTTGCCACTAACTCATAAGTAGCTGCATAATGGTATGGGAAGAGTTGGGGAGAAGGAAGAGCAGGAAGGAGGGAGAGAGGTGCTATAGACTTGGGAGAAGGACCCGGAAGCCCACTCCCAAAACAATCCACCATTGAAAACTCTATGAATAGCAGAGAAGCACTGACAACAGTGCCAAGCATGGCACAAAGTCAGGGAGTGTTTCATCTGTTGTATACAGGGTTCCTATGAGTTAGACATGACTCAATGGCACCTAACAACAACAACAACAACTACATACATACACATATGCATCAACAATTCCCCCACCCCAGTATGACCTTTATTTCTTTCACTTTAAAGCTCAGCTGAGAGCTCAAGAGACAGACAAGGTCGCCGTCGGTCAAAAGCTCAGTACCGTGGTTCATACCATTCCTTCATCTATTATACAGCAGTTGGGGGTGGAGGCCCTTTCTGTTTTTATTGGGGTAAACATAAAATTGACCACTTTAACCATGTTTTATTGTACATGACAGTGGCCTTAAGCACACTGAAAATGTTGTAAAACCATCACATCCTCCACCTCCAGAGCTTTTTCACTTTCTCAAACAGAAACCTCATAGTCATTAAACAATAACTCCCCATTCTCCTTCCCCTCAGGCATTGGTAACCACCACCAACTTTCTGTCTCTATGAACTTGACTATTTTAAGAACTTCACATTAAGTGGAATCATACAGTTTTTATCCTTTTGTATAGACTCAGAATTTTGTACCTACAGCACCTAACAACAACAAATTTATCTATAATTATAAGTATTTTCTTAATTATTATCCTTTTAAAACTCTATTGGTTGAATATATGCAACACTATGAATATGCCATAATTCATTTAGCCATTCTTCTACTACTAGATATTTAAGTCATTCTAATTTTCCTGTTTCCTGCAGCTGTACCACTGTGGTGTCCAATCCCGTCAGATCTTGGAAGCTAAGCAGGGTTGGCAGACCTGGTTGGTACTTGGATGGGAGACCGCATAGGAATACCAGGTGCTGTAGGCTTAGGAGAAGGACCTGGCAACCCACTCCCAAGAAACAATCAGCCATTAAAAACCCTATGAATAGCACAGAAGCACTGACAATAGTGTTTCATCTACTGTACATAGAGTAGCTATGAGTCAAACACTGACTCGATGGCACCTAACAACAACTACTTTCTTCTATCATGTATAATACTGTATATTTTTCTCCACAAATCTTTGACCAGATTACTGACTATACTCTTAGAAGTGACTCCTAAATCCAGAATTACTTGGTAAAAGGTATATAAAGTATTTATAAAGTTAATTTCATCAGCTTTGAAAAATTTAACATCAGATTCATTTCTCTAGTGCAGTGAATCTAATCTTCATCACCGCAGAAACTTCTCAGTTTGTCTGCAGTGATTCCAGGTTGAATGCCCTCCCAGGCAATCTGATGCTCAGCCAGGCTGAGAATCACTATTACAGGAGGTCATCCCACAGCATACATTATCTCACAGCATAAATTATACATTCCAAGTATGTATAAAAGCAGAACCATGCTGCTTCCTCTGATTGTATCTTTTTTTTTACAATGAGAGCCTTCCACCATGCTTAAAAGAAACCCTGGAATGCTCCCACCTAGCGGTATCTGTACCGAAGTGTGTTCTGTGCTGTGTACAGAACACTGCCATTTTAGACTCAGGGTTAATGGATTCAAATGTTTCTGGGAAACATGTAGTCTAATGTTCAGTTTTTCTTTTTAATATATTAAAAAAATTTTTTTTCTGTTAAAGAGAAACATACACACTCCTTTCTGCATTGCAAGATGTCTGTCACTGTTAACCTGGAGCAATGCCCATCTTGCTCCCTCAAGGAGCCAAATTCTTTGCCACTAGACATACCTGGCCAAGCTCTGACACATGTCCATGCTCGTCTTCTAAATGAGTGTCTCCATCTCAGAGAGAATGGCACTAACACTTATTTGGTGAATTCCTAAAGGCTGGTGGGTTTGTTAGCACTTCCTTTCCATTTAGCTATAAGCCAAAAGTGGACACAATGCCAGGGAAAGATACTGGGAACCCAGAGATGGACGTGTTTTATTGTTCTGAAAATTATCACAGTATTAGCCTCCAAAGATATATTTACAAAAGAAGTCAATCTTTACATTAGAAATTCGTGAGATTCTGGCATATTAAAGCTTTAAAGGGATAAAAAGTACCTTTGGAAATATTTTTCTGGTTCCTTTGAGGTGAGGAAGCATAAAAAAAGCCAATAACTAAAGACAGGAGTGATGGGGGGGGGGGGCTGACCTGTCCCAAAGGGCCAGCAGAGAGGGATGCTGGGCGATAACAGGGGCATGCAGGCTGGGGAACGCAACACTGAAGTGCTAGAAGCAGCTCTTTGCATTCCTGGAACTGCAGTGTGAAGGGAACTGAATTGTCTGCTTGGACAATTCATGACATCAACTCTGCCAAGGACTTTCTTCTTATGATTAACCAAAATTCTTCATGTCTACCTCTCCATGTTAAACCAACCACCATACATAGTGAATTGATTACATAGAGTCCCCAACTCAGGACAAGTTGCACGGAAGGCAAGAATGTATACCTTAAAGACAGACATCAAAGGGAGAAACCAGACAGTGGCTCAAATAATGCTGTGGGGATCACTGAGGCACTGGAAACATAACCTGACTCTGGTTTCCACAGTTGGCCAGGTGGTCCCACTGCGTTGAGTGGTGTGGCTAAGCAGGACAGCAGAGGTTAGGCCTGGCCCCTTTCCCACCTCTCAGGAGTGTGTAGGACTGATCTCACCAATGATCCCAGGGTGAAGGCCCTACCACACTGGGGGCCACGTTAGGAAATCTTTCAAGATTGACTCCTAAAAGTGCCAGATATATAAAAACTACTTAAGTAGAGAGTTTATATGTTCAGAGTTTTCTGGTTCAGAGTTTCTAACTTTCTGTTAGATCCTTCTTTTAGTTAACTCTCCTTTTTTAAAGGTCACTGGAAATTTTGTGCTTAGGGACCCTCTGAGCAATGAGTTGGCAATAAATTACCAATTGCAACCACAAATAATCATCATCACCAGAGCCACAAACAATACCTACATGTTTATTCTATATGCTGGGCACCACAATAACTGCTTTATGCATTTCAACAATCCCAACAATAAACCTAGTGTTTATTTTCATCTCCATTCTACAGTTAAGGAAACTGGTGTTAACATCTGTGCTGATGATCACATGGTCACTCAGTAGAGCAAAGACACATACCAGGCCTGTCGACCACTTAGGCAGCTCTTCCTATCTTGGGCTGGGGACCAAACACCAGCCCTAATGACTGCCCCAGGGTTAACCAGCATCTGCCTGCTATTTTTCCTGTGGACACTAAAGCAAAAGCTCCCCAAGAGTATAGCTCCTCATATCAGAATAAGGGAAAAAATTCCATCTAGACAGGATGGCTTCCCCCTACTTTTATAGTTGTTGGCAGGGGCTAAAATGTACGAGGGGAATAAAATATTTTATTGTGTCAATAAAAATTTATGCTGCAAAACGGAGAAAGACCGGCTTGAGGTGAATTTCTCTGTAGTGGTTCCTAAAAATAAATGTCAGTTCCAAAAACTAAAAGAAGAAAGATGGGAAGAAACGTAAGAATAAGCGCTGAAAGGTGAGGCAGGCCAGTTCGCACTTTGGAAGCAGGGACTGGCTCATCAGGGACACGTGGCGTGGTCTACAGCCAGGCTGCCAGAGTCATGAGGACATAGCACTCAAGCTATGCAACCTCTTTATGCCCTAGCTTCCTCATCAATAAAATACAGATATTACTAGAACCCTGCAAGGATGCTGGGAGAATTATGTTGTTGTTGTTGTTGTTGTTGTTGTTAGTGCCATGAAGTTGGGTTCGCCTCATAGAGACCCTCACAGGGTTTCCAATGGCTAATTGTGTTTTGGGATTGCTTAGGGAGAATTGCAGCTAATAGAATTTAAATGGAGAGGAGCAGAAAGCAGAAAAACAAGGAGGCTGCCTGGCAGCTGGCCAGTGTTGAGTAGACTGGGACTGGAATTATTTCTTACCCACAGGGAACATCTGAAGGATGACAGACAGGACAAAACCCTTGAAAGAAGGTAGGTGACTTTTGGGATTAAAAATAGCAAAGACAACACCTGGTACTACGGGACACACCTGTAATTCTAGCACTTGGGAGGCTGAGGTGGGAGGATGGCAAACTTGAGGCCAGTAGGGACCACACACCAAGACCCTCCTATCTACCCCAACCCCTGTCAAATAGCAAAAACTGAGAAGCCAAGAACCTAGATTTATGAGAGAAGACATGCTAAAACTGAACAATTTTTTTATTACTTTTTTTTGTGGTACTGGGGGGTTGAACCCAGGACCTTGCACATCTACCACTGAGGGGCACCCTTGTTGTTGTTAGGTGCCATTGAGTTGGGTCCAACTCATAGTGACCCTGAGAGGGTTTTCAATGGCTGTTTTGGGATTGCTTTGGAGTGGATTGCCAAGTGGAAGGAGTGGATCCTTCTCCCAATTTTGCAGTGCTGGGGATCAAACTTGGGTCCTCAGAAAGTACACAGCAGCATTCTACCAACTGAGCTAAACCCTCAGCCCCTTTTCAAATTTTTTAACTTGGGACAGGGTCTTGCCAAGCTACACAGGCTGCCTCTGGCCTCAAACTTGAGATCCTCCTGCCTCAGCCTCCAGAGTCACTGGGATTACAGGTGTGTGCCACCACGCTTGGCAAACTGAAGAAACCATTTAAACAACACGTAGAACTACAAAAGCTAAGCAGACATGTTATGCTAGTTGAAATCTAACACAACCCAGCAGAGCAGCAAATGCCAATATCCCTTGAACAGGTAAAGAAGAACAATGACTTCTCCCAGGTCATATGGCTAGTAAATGTGAAAAGAACTTAAAACCTATAAAAAAGTGGGTCCATGTTTGGGGTCAGGTTCAGCATGTTACAATTTAGAGACTTTGGGTTCTGATTTAAATCCTATTATGTAGATAGCAGGGATTCAAACCCATTATGGTTCAAGGGTTTTGGGTTTCTTTGTTTGTTTTTTGAAACAGGGTCTTGTCTTCTAGCCCCAGTTGGTCTGGAACTCACTGTGCCCTCCAGGCTGGCTTCAAACTTGCAGAAATCTTCCTCCCTCAGACTCCTGAGTGCCAGGATTATAGGCATGTGCCACCCTGCCCAGCTCAAGCATTTAAAACATTTTTTCTGAGTCTGAACCCAAACCCAACGAAAAACTGTGGTCCAGCTTTTAATGTCTATCTTTGTTTTTTGATTCATTACCCATTTGAAATATTGAAAAAAATTTATTCATTTATCTATATATAGGATTAAAATTTTAAACCCAAACCTGAACCCAAATCCTCTGAATTTTAACATATTCAACCTTCACCCCCATCTGAACACCAAATTTTCACAGGTTTGAACTCCTGGATACCCTGGGGGGTTGGGGTATTTACCCAACACCAAATTTCTGAGCACCTTGTATATTCTAGGGACAGTGGGATGCGGGGTGAGAAAAATGGACGTAGTTTGTGCTTTGTGCAGTTCTTCAGAGGAAAATGCAAGCATCAATATGTTTAAATACAGATTTTTAAATAAGTATAAGAAGTGTGTGAAAGAACTACAATGTAAAGCAGGAGCAGTTAACAGTGATTATTAGCATACTATGATATATAGTTCCTATACCCAGAGAGTGTCAAGATGCCTTAAGAGATGAGAACTCTAAAATGAAATTTTGACAAAGCAATCTGAAAGGATCTAGATAAGGGAAATTGAGGGAAAGTAACAGGGATATAAGGAGTTGTCAGCTGGGTTCAGATTTCTTGGAAAAACCTTTTTTTCTGATTATAATAATAAAGCATGCTCATATGGAAACTATAAGGTGACAAAGCTGAAAATCATAATCACCGATGATTATACTCTCCAGAGATAATCAGTAAAATTTTGAGGTATTTCCTTTGAGGATTTTTCTTTTGCATATTTATATTTTATACATAATGGAAATCATACTGTATATACAATTTTGAGCCTGAATTTTCCATTTTATAATATTGCATCATTAAATATCCTTTGACAACATGATTTTTAATAGCTGCATAAATAATTCATTGAACCTTCCTCCTCACTGCACTGGTGAGTGCTCTATGTACGGATCAAAGAAACAAAGATTTGTCAGGCTCACACTGGCCAGATGGCATTTGGGGCACAGTGTTCTTACAATAGAGTGCAACATTTTGAGTGAGACATTGTCTAAGAAAATTCCCTATGAGAGCGACCTGGAGGAAGTGCATTCTGACACCACTTGTGTTCACTGAATTATGTACTTGCCATGACTGAGGAATGAGGACTATTTTGTTTGGCTTTGAGAAGACCTGAGGGAAACCTGGGAGTGCTCTATGAGTATGGAAAGAGCTATGAATGGAAGGGAACAGAGGTTTATTCAGTTTTGCTCTAGAGAACAAAAAATGGGACTGGCTCTTTGGTGTTTCAAAGGGGCGGCATTTAGGTTTTACATAAAGAAGTCAGTATTTCCTAATAACCACAGCAAAAGCCGAGAGTGAGCTCGTCACTTGCTGTGTTCCACAATGGATCTGAAAACTCCTTGCCAGGGGTGTGGTGGTGACTTCCTATAGTCGGAGGAGTATGAGGACAGCATAGATGCCAGTCAGAGGGAAAGAATGGCATGATGGGAGGGCTGAGGGGCAGAGGGCTTCATTCTACCCCTCAGCCTGTCTGGCCTTTGCAGCAGCCCTGAACTGAGCTGCAGTGACTCAGAACTTCTAACCTAGAGGTTCCTTGGCTAAGATTCTCACATTCCACGGCCTGTGCAAGTTTCATGGGAAGTATGGGCAGGGTTAGGGACTATGCTTCCTAAATTCCTTAAGTCCCAGTCTAGAGCTCTTGACTCTCCACCAAAGCATTGACAAAAAATCTGACACATAGTTAACTTTCTACACTCTTTTAGCTCTTTATATTGTCAACATCCTCTTTGGTCAAAGGAAAGGAGCATCCTTCTGGATCAATGCCCCAAGGAAACCTGTTAGTGCACCACCACCTTGCTCTCTGGGGGTCAAAAGCAGGTGTGCTTTAACTTAATCCACCAGATGAAGAGCAAACAGGAAAAGCAAAAAACATGGAAAGGATAAAAAAGACAGGTGTGTAGGTCTCAGCCTACTACTGTGGAAGAAGCTTTTACAAAGTTCCTGTGGTAAAATGTACAGCAGCAAAAGACATTGCAGTCTATAAAAATATGTCGACTATTAATTACTACTGGGCTAAGACCTAAGAACAGCATGGCTCCATTTGTCTCCAAATACTGCAATACACAAATGACACCCCATGTCTGCCAGTGTGGGGTTCTGGGTTCAAAGAGTCAATGTCCAGTTCTCACTTTACCCAGACTGACCAGCATGGACTCCTTCACAATGACCACACAGGGCACCAGAATATGTGTGCAAATGAGTGGATGGCAAGACCAGGGCCACATTTCAGGGTTTACAGTCAGAGACAACTAGATCGCCCACTGCTTTTCTGCCCTGCCAGGATGCAAACAAGTCTGAATGATCCCCTAGGCCAGTGTCTCCATGTTAAAGAGAAAGAATGAACAACAAAGTGACTGGCACAGATACATAATTCACCAACTGGCTATTACTTAATTTTGCATTTCACAGCCCATAGTGCAAGATTTTGAGCAAATGAGTAACACTTGGAGAGGATTTTAAATAGATTAAAAAAGCGAAGCCATAGTGGAGTGAAGAAACCAAAGGATTCATGAGAAGGTGATTTGTTGCCAAACATCAGCTCATATAATGGTAAATTCAGAAGAAAGGAGTCCTGAGGATACATGTGCAAATAAAATAATCCAGAATTTCCTCAGAGTTGCACATGTGTAGCTAAGTATGGCAAACAAATAAAAATTAAAATAAAAAAGTAGAATGTGAGCAACTCCACTTTATAAATGCTTCCCATGGAACCTATTGCTTCTATCTCTGCTAATTTAACGTTCTTCCTTTCAGATTAAACGTGAATGTATAAATTTTAACCAATAATGTTCAGAACAGACTGTCTTTTGAAGAACAGAACATGTGTCATTACTCTAGCATATTTCAACAGACTTGTCAGTCACAAATGTAGACAGGTAAATGTCAGAGGAGAGGATAATGAATCGATTTGTTCAATGAATCAACATATTTATTCAACACTATTATCCTTAAAGAGAAGCCAGCAACTCCCTAAATAATTCTTGTATTGTCAAAAGACTTGAATCAAAATAATCTTAAAGTGAAATTAAGTAGAATTTTGCTGTTTGTAGATTCCCAAACAATGAGAATGAAAATGATATGCAGATAACACACCATTGTCAGATTTACCCAAACAAGAGCTTTTAATCCACACAGGCTTAAAACATAGGAAAAGAGGGCAGTGAATTCAGCTCCACCCATATACTCAGGCATGGAGTGCCTGGTTCAAACCTACACTGAGGACATGCTATGACCTTTCCTTGGCTGTTAATAAGCCTCTGAAGTAGGAATTTCTCAGTTCTTTTCACACCGGATACTAGTCTTTATCTGAAGCATGATTCTTGCTAACATCTGATGAATACTGACTAGTCAGCCAATATTTCAATTGTTGTGTTTTTTTCAAATCTAACAAAAAGCTATTAAGATATGTCAGCATCCTCAGTTACTTCCTTGAAATAGACATCAACAGCTTCGAAGTGATGTACATTTGCATATACTGGCATCTGGGAACCAAAGCATGCCAAAGGGGGTCCCAGGGTAGATGGGTACCTCAGAACATGGGTGCCAGCAGGACAGTAACAACAACCAAAAAACCATGCTTTGCAAGCCAGGGGTCTCGGGGAGCCCTAAATAATAGTAACTGCTCTAGGTTGGGAAAGTAGAGGGAAAGAAACACCAGCACAGCCAAGTCTGAACTCAATCTTGGCCCTGGAAACCTGGGCTTTCTTCAAAATTCCCTAAAACAGGTATTACCTTCTATTTGGCTGAGCAAGCCAGAACTCTGGGAGTTATATCTAACCTTTTTGTTCCTTAGCCCCCACTGTTAGTCCATCACCATCTCCTTTTGATTTTGCATTCTAAATATATGTCAGATCCTTCTACTGCCCCTGACCTAGGCCAACCTCCCATCATTTCTCCTCTAATCTACTGTGATCTCTCCTAACTGGCCTCCCAGCATTCACTATGGCACACATCCTAACTTTGTTTCTCCAGTATAGCCAAGGAAAATGTTTTATAATAAATCTCTTCTTGTTGACTTCTGCTCATGGGGGTCCAACTTTATACCATAGACTTCATGGCTGTACCTACTCTAGCTCTGTCCTCCTCTTCCAGGCTCGGTGTCTACCTTCTCTGGCAGATGAGCACGCCTTGCTTGGAATACTCTCCCTTGGAGGTACTCTGTTAATTCACTTCTGATCGTCACACAAGTCACCCTGATTACTTATCTATGTAAGGTTTTAGTTACATGCTCTTGTAAGATCACATTCCTATCACCCCAAGACTTCTCTGAACTTGAAGTACATCTTTATAATAGGACTGGCCCATGTTACTCTCTCCAGTAGACTATAAATTCCATGAAAGCAAAAACCATTCAGTTTTACTTCTCACCATCGTGATACTTCAAAAGGCCAGCACAATACATGGAATACAGTAGGTACTCACTGTAAAAAAAATGTTTTTGGATAAGACTACAACTTACTGAAGATTAAGATATCCCTTGACTAAAGGATCCCTTGACTAGAGGATGCAGCTTTGTATCAAAGGCCCTGCAAGAATTCCCTGTCTACAAAAGGGAAGGTGGCAGGGGTGGAGTGGGGTGGCGTGGGGAGCATCAGCCTTTGACTTTTTTCCAAGCCCCCTGCAGAAGGAGGAGGAGGACTTGAGCACCACACACAGTTTGCCAATCCTCATCAGATATCTCCTGGAGAGGACCCACTCTAAGATGCTGGTTAGATTTTTTCCCCTTCCAATTTCATGCACACAAAGACAAAAGCAAAACACAACTAAAAATCAACATAAAACCCTACAGAAACATAACTAATGTCATCGGACAGAGTTCTTGCTTTATGGCAGTCACTCTCTTTTATGCTATAAATCAGCTTATCTGTTACTTTAAAAGAAAAGGATGATATAACATATAAAAGAATCATTGGGTCAGATTATTCTTAAATGTGGGAAAGGGCAAATATCAGGCATGTTTTAGAAATAATAACCTAAAAGTATACCTTTTTATCTATACTGTTAAAAGCATGCATAACTGTAACTACCCCTTCCATTTCTGTGAAATCTACAGAAGGGCTTTATCAGGCACAGACAACACCAGCTTTAATTACTGGTAGAAAATCCCACTTTGATCCCCAAACTTTGCATATAACATTATTCAACATACTGTGTAATTATAACACTTAGAAATTAAATATTGCACAAATATAAAGTTCTTTAATGATATAAAACATTTAAAATATAGAAGTCTTCCAAGTATATCCTCCATTTTATGTTGTTGTTAAAAAAGGTGAGAAATCACATGGTGCAGGGTAACTGATTTCAGAAACACACACACCAGCACACATTTCAGCAGGTCACAGCTTCCCAGTTTGTCATTCACTCGTTAGCACAGGACACTCTGACTACAGGAAAGATCGGAAATTAAAGGGAAAAAATGCACTCACTCTATTCTTTCCCTGCATTTCCTTCTATCATTTCTCTTCTCCCTTTGCTCATACACTGAGATGTCAAATTATAATTTATTTAATTACAATATATAATTTATAAAACCAAGAATTAATATTATTGAAATAATAAATTATTTAAATTATTATAATTAATAAAATTATTGAGATTTATTATCACTACTGGTTCCCTCTTATCCATAAAAAACAGCTAACCACTTCCTTTTTTTTTTTTTTTTGCAATACAGGAGGGCTGAACCCACACAGTGGCTGAACCTCCCACATACTTTGCAAGTGTTGTGCCACTGACTACACCACCCAACCCATTTTTTATTTTTTATCTTGAGTCAGGGTCTTATTAAGTTATACAGGCTGCCTCTGGCCTCGAACTTACAATCTTCCTGCCTCCACTTCCCAAGTTGCTGAGATTACAGGTGTGAGCCACTGTACCTGGTCTAACCTCTTTCAAATACAGTGCAAAAAGGAAATGGTGAAATGAAGATAGCATTGTTAATCAATAAATAGATATTATTCACTTATATTGGATACACACCTATCAAACAGTAATCTACAGTCACTCTATTACCAGAATAATTTAAAATCTCACGGCTAAATAGGGATATAAACTCTTCACTGATTTACAGGCCCCATACCTTTTTGAATATGCTATATTTCTGTATTAGCAATTTGGCTTGGACAGAGCTAAAAAAAAATGTACAATGGCTTGTAAACAGGCAGCTCCTCTTGACTATTCACTGCAGGGGAGCTCATGCTCTTAGATATATATTTCTGAAGTGGTATGGGGAAAGCTGTACTTAAAAATGTGCTATAGGAAGGGTCAGCTCTGGACATTTTCAGGCATTTATGAAATTTGCATATAATTATCTGATTATACTCCACACAAGGTCAAAATATCTAGGTTTGAGATCAAAATGAAGTTAGAGCATTTTAATTTAAGGGAAAACATCAATAATAGCACTGATCTTCTGGCATTATAATATATAGCAATGGTGACATCTGCCCATGTATTTACGAAGAGGAGTAAGGAATTTTCATTACGTTTGTCTTTTCTTTTAGCTGGAGGTTGATTCAGCCTTATCCTAAGATTGAGAAATGATGTCACAGCCATTCACAGTTTGGTGAAAACACTCATGTGGGCTGCTAAAACAACCGCTGAGACATTTCCCAACAGCCTACTGCTGGGCAGGCACAGGTGCCAGCAACTGCATTAATGCATGGGTCCCTTATTCTGTCCGAGGGCAGATTTCTCACTGTTACGGAAGTGGGACAATACATAATCCATTTCATCCAAACCAGGGGTTTCAGATCTTCTCAGGGATAGAGATCTCATTAAAAGAAATCTCACATGGAAGCTGGAATAGTGAAGGTGTAAGTTTTCCTGGGAAATACCTGCTGAAGCACAGCTCTGCTCTAAGGACTGAATATTCTTTACCTAGAAAGGACATAGAACTCATAAAAAGAACTTGAACTCAAATTTAAAATGAACTTTAAAAGACATACTAAGATATGGCTTAGAATAACCAATTTAATACCTGAATGTGGTAGCTATTAATACTGATTTATTTAGCCTTTTTAATTCAACTGCTATTTATTATCTGTTCAGCATAAATCAGACCCTATACTGAGAACTAGGCACATAACCCTAGCTCAAACAGGGATAAGCACTATGAAAGAAACTTCAAGTAAAAATGGAAAACTTGGAGTTTAATTTCCCCATTAAGTAAGTTCCTCATCATTATTTTCCATTGCACTGCTGAAAGTTTTTTCCTTTTTCTTCTCCTTCCTTTTTTTTCTTTTTAAATAAAACATGTTCCAGTTTGAAATATTATCAAAGTAGAAGAAACCCTGTCATATTATCATGAAAACACCTGTCATTTTTTCTCCAAGAAAAAAATATATTTTTAGGTCTAAGCCCATATCATATTTAAGATCACACTGCAAAGGGAACCACTGTTTCCCTTGGAATTTTCCTTTCACTCAGAATTTTCCTTTCACTCTAAAACCAAGTATGTCTTGTTACGTGTCGTCGAGTCATGTCCGACTCATACCAACCCTCATAGGGTTTTCAATGGCTAATTGTTTTGGGATTGCCTCGGGAGTGGATTGCCACGTCCTTCTCCCATTTTTGCCATGCTGGGAATTGAACCTGGGACCTCAGGGATTGCAGAGCAGTGCTCTACCAACTAAGCTAAATCCCAACCCCAAAACAAAGTATAGAAATTATAATATTGAAATTGAATTTTGAAGACCTATATAATGCACATTTCCAAAATAGTCCTGACATGAGGAAAGTTTGCCAACGAGATGGCCACAAGATTTCTAGAAGTTCAGAAGAATATTCAAGAGAAAATGACTTATATGGATTTTTCCCTCTTGCAGTGTAACTGAGGCAGCAAATAGGTCAAGAAGCAAAAAGAGACCAATTTTGGGGGGGGCATCAGCTATGTGTAAAGTGTTACATTATGGCGATGCTGGTGTTAGGTGCTGTCAAGTTGTGTCTGACTCATAGCGACCCTCATAGGGTTTTCAATGGCTAATTGTTTCAGGATTGTTTTGGGAGTGGGATTCTATGTCCTTCTCTCATTCCTGCAGTGCTGGGGATCAAACCCAAGGCTTCAGAGACCTTACAGCGATGTAATAAATCACATGCTTTTAATTTTTACAGAGCTTAGTTTCTAACCTTGCAATATACATAAAAATTAACTCAAAATGGATCATAGATCTAAATGTAAAAACTAAAACTATAAAACTTCTAGAAGACAACACGGAAGAAAATCTTTGTGATCCTGAGTTAGGCAAAGGTTTCTTAAGCTAGGATACCAAAGTATGATCCATATAGAACAAACTGATAAAATGGGCTTCATCAAAATGCGTAACTTTTGCTTTGTAGACATTATTAAGAAACTGAAAAAACAAGGCAAAAACTGGGAGAAAATATTTGTAAATCATATAATAGATGAAGGCCTTATGTACAAACTAAAAAAAATCATCTTATAACTCAATATAAGACAACTCAATAAAGTTAAAAATATTTCACCAAGTTGAATGGGCTTTTCACCAAGAGAGACATATAAATAACTAAGAACTTGAAAAGATGCTCAAAATAACTAGCCATTAGGGAAATACAGATTAAAATGATATTGAGATACCACTACACACCCACTAGAATGGTTATTATCCCAAAGACTAAAATATAGGTATGTTGGCAAAAAAGTGGAGAAAACTATCATTTCAAATGTGGCTGGTAGGGATGCAGAATGATACAGCCACTTTGGTAGTTTCTTATGAAGTTAAACATACATTTACCATATAATCCAATAGTCTCTCTCCTAGTTATTTATTCTACAGAAATAAAAATACATGCCTACTGCATAGCTCAGAAAGGATACTGGATACTCCCAATCAGAGGGTGGATTTGGTTCATGGTGCCTAAAGTCCTTGGGTTTAAGTTCTGCCTGGAGAAGAGATGATGAACTCTTAGAAATTAATAACATTGCCCTTAAGCTCAAGGTAGCTATTTTCATTTTGTTAGACTAAAGATGAGATGCTATACCTTTAGTCCTCTTGGAAAGAAAAGGATGGGAAAGAAATGCCAGGAACTTGTCCACTGGGAATAAGTTCTCTAAACTAATCACCTTGAGATAATTACCAAGAGAGAAGTAGGAGAAATCCTGCCAAGGGAGGAAGGTACACAGTTGAAGAAAAACATAACTGACAGTGTGACTTCATGGCAACTAGTTAATCTCCTACATGGGACATCAGGAAAATTTATGGGATAGCCCCAAAGGATAGAGAGGAGGCTTGGTTTGGATAGGGGCCTATCTAGCCCACCTGGAGGTCTGATCTATGGCCTGAGACAAGATGGCCCCCAGTGATTTGAATGTCATTCCTAATTGGTTGTGCCCAGACTTTTACTCCCCCATGATTGGTTGACTGACATAACTACCACCTTGAGGCAGTTGAAGTTGTTACCCAAAGACTATATAAGGACAGTGCACAGGGCACTGGGGAGCCCTTCCACCGCCAAGCCATTCCACTGTCATCTGAGCCTGGCCATACCACTGCACAGTCTTGCTGCCTCATCATTGTGGAGGTTGTGCTTGTTGGATCAAGAGAGAAGACTGCCTGTGCTTGCAGAGGCCACTCCATCACCCAACAGATGGAGATCATTGGGAATCAACAACAGCAGAAGAGAAGCCGACCTACAGGGAGGACATCCAGCATGCTGGGACCTGGACGACCACTGCCCAGGTCGGAGCCGTGATACTTCTGCTATCATGAAGGGCTCTGTCCACCACGCCTTGCCAGTCCCCTGGTGCGGGTCCCAATCCCAGTAGGAGAAGAAAGAGCTAGCTTGTGCACCGGCCATGGAGAGGGGCAACCCACAGAAAATAACATACTTTTCTATAGAGACCAATCAGTGCTAAACAGAAATGACCACTGTGACAGCTATAGAATCATGGTCCTTCAGATACACACAAGTTTATGAGAAGGGGGTGCAAATGTAATTCAAATAAGGACTTGGGTATTCCCTTAGGGCTCATCAGGCTTCAAAGCAAACACCACACAAGAGTTACAACAAAGGAAATAACATTCCCAGAGCCTGGAAAGTACTCACCCGCACAAACTTAGGGGAGATTATTAAACTTCAGGAGACTAGTCAGGGCCTCAGTGAAGGACAAAAGTGTCAAAGAGTTGAGGAATCAGGTAAAAGCTGACCTTAATTAGCAGCCTCTGCCCAACAACTACAGGTTTAGTATTTAAAAATATAACCAGATTCTTATATTTCTAAATGGCGTTAAGCTTCTCTATTTTTTCTCAGTAAACTCCTAGCCAATATGTCAATCTTTTTCCCCCTTGGTTGGATAAAGTCTATTTAACACTCTATCAATCTTATGTAAGTTGCGTTTACAATGGTATAATAATGTGTTTTGTGAATATTGTATGACTATATGTGTTCTTCCCCCACACGTCTGCCAGTTTGCCGCACTGTGGGAGATTGTGTGTTGCAATCAGGCTGAGATCTCTGCCACTGTAACCTCGGACATGAGCAAGGTTACCCATGGTGGACAGGTTTTCAGCTGACCTTCCAGACTAAGACAGACTAGGGAGTAGGACCTGGCAAGCCACTCCCAAAACTAGCCATTGAAACCCCTATGGATAGCAAAGAGACACTGTCAGATACAGGGCCGGAAAATGAGGCCCCCAGGTTGGAAGGCACTCAAAAGACTACTGGGGAAGAGTTGCCTCCTCCAAATAGAGTCTACCATTATGAGGGAAATGGAGTAAAGCCCCAGGGTGCCCAACTTGCTGATGTGGCACGACTCAAAACAAG
>VMDO01002532.1:0-27326 GCA_007922755.1 Pedetes capensis
ATGCCAACAGATTTGGAAAACAGCTACTTGGCCAACTGACTGGAAGAGATCCATATTTGTGCCTATTCCCAAAAAAGGGGATCCAACTGAATGTGCAAACTATCGGACAATATCATTAATATCCCACACAAGCAAAATTCTACTAAAGATCATTCAGATGTGACTGCAGCATTATATAGACAGGGAATTACCAGAAAATCAAGCAGGATTCAGAAGAGAGCAGGGAACCAGGGACATCATTGCTGATGTCAGGTGGATATTAGCTGAAAGCAGAGAATATCAGAAAGGTGTCTATGTTTTATTGACTACATAAAGGCATTTGACTGTGTGGATCATAACAAGTTATGGATAACACTTCGAAAATGGGATTACCAGGGCACCTAATTGTGCTTATGAGAAATCTGTACATGAACCAGGAGGCAGTTGTTCGAATAGAACAAGGAAACACAGCCTGGTTTAAAGTTGAGAAAGGTGTGCATCAGGGCTGTATACTTTCACCCTATCTCTTCAATTTATACACTGAGAAATAATCCGAGAAGCTGGACTTTATGAGGAAAAATGCAGCATCAAGATTGGAGAAAGACTCATTAACAACCTGCGTTATGCAGATGACACAACTCTGCTTGCTGAAAGTGAAGAGGATTTAAAACATTTACTGATGTAGATCAAAGATCATAGCCTTCAATATGGGTTATGACTAAACATCAACAAAACAAAAATCCTTACAACTGGGTCAGCACGCAACTTCACAATAAATGGAGAAAAGATTGAGGTTGTCCAAGATTTTGCTTTGCTTGCCTCTATAATCAACACCCGCAGAAGCAGCAGTCAAGAAATCAAAAGACGCATTGCTATAGGAAAAGCTGTGGAAAAAGATCTCTTTAGAGTATTGAAAAGCGAAGATGTCACATTGAAGACGAAGGTGTGTCTGACTCATGCCATGGTATTTTCAGTCGCATCATATGGTTGTGAAAGCTGGACATTGAACAAGGGAGACAGGAGAAGAATTGATGCTTTTGAATTGTGGTGCCGGAGACGTCTATTGAATATAGGATGGACTGACAAAAGAACCAACAAATCTGTCCTAGAAGAAGTGCAACCAGAGTGCTTCTTGGAAGCAAGAATGGCCAGACTGCGTCTTATATATTTTGGACATGTAGTCAGGAGAGATCAATCCCTAGAGAAAGATACCATGTTCGGGAGAGTGGCAGGTCAATGCAAAAGAGGAAAACCCTCCACCAGATGGATTGACACAGTGTCTGCAACAATAGGCTTAAACATAAATAAGATTGTTTGCCTGGTACACAATTGGCAAGTGTTTCAATGTGCTGTACATAAGGTCGACGGCACCTAACAACAACAACATATTGGGGTCTTCCCTCTTTCAATTCTATCCTCATAGTTTTCTGCTATTAAGAGACGTGTATTTTCTTCTAGTAGATAGATGTGCATAAATGTACACACGAGCTATTTTGGAGAGGAGGTCTAGACGTGAGCATACTGTAACACATTCTTCTACAAATTGCCTCTTTCATTTAATAGTCTTCTCAGTGGGCTTTTTATATTTCAGTAATACATACATATCTGTGTCATTTGTTGAATGACTGTGTGACTGTTTTGTACATGAAATGTCATTGTTTTAAGCATTTCTCATTCATAGGTATTTAAGTTAGTACCAAATTTCAGTGCAATGACCCTCCTTATATATTGACAATTTTGCATTTGTCCATATATATCATAATAAAATTACCTACCATCGAATTGCTGGAAATAGGGACATGAACACTTCAAATTTTGAAAACTGTTGCAAGATTTCCTTTTAAAATGTGATTAACAACTTTATCCTCAATGACAATGAATGAAATTGCCAACTTTCCCACAACCTCACAGATGATGAATTTTATATTTCAAACCTTTGCCAATGTGATAGTCCAAACTATTGTCTTAAATCGTATTTCTTTTGTTTTGAGTTTGATCATTTTTTTCATATGTTTATGAGCCATCTGTATTTTTAATTTCCTCTTTATGTCTAATTTTAGGGCTATGGACACATTTTAGTCTCTTAAATTTGAAAAAGCACCTTTACTATTGGGGAAATAAGCTTTTGAACTGTCAAGCATAAAAATATTTTTATACACTTAATCTTTGTTTTTGTTATAAGACTGTGTATGACACAGGGTCTTGCTAAATTACACAGGCTGCTTCTGACGTCAAACTTAAAATCCTCCTGCCCTTGCCTCCCAAGTCGCTGGGACTACAGAAGTACATAACTGGGCCTGGCTCAAATGTGATTTTTCTTTTGCAATAAAATGCATTAACATTGTCTTCCAAATAACCAGTGCATGATGTGACAAATTATACAAAAAAGATCCATTCAAAATGCAAGACACATCAATGGATTTTTTCGTTTTATTTTGTTTTGTTTGAGATATGGTCTCACTATGTAGCCCAGGCTGGCCTCAAACACATAGCAATCTTCCTGCCTCAGCCTCCAAAGTGCTGAGATTATAGGAATGTGCTACCACCCCAGCTCATCAATGGATTTGAAAAGAATGCAAAATTCAGATTCTACAGTGAAACTAAACATTCAGAATATAGCCCCTAACAAGTTTTGATGTAGTACCAAAAAAGAATAGTCACAATTTTTTGAAAAGGCTATCAAAATACTCCTCTCACACACTATGTCTGTCTGAAACCTGAGTTTCTTTATATACTTCAACTAAAATAATATATCATGACAGTACAGAAACACGTATGAAAATAAGCTGTTTTCTATTAAGCTAGATGTTAAAGAGATTTAAACAAATGTAAAATAAGGCCAGTCTCCTGACCAAGCTTTTTCTTGCTTGGGAAAATATAATTATGTTTCATAATATGTGTATTAGCTTAGAATCCCATAAAGAAACACCATAGACAATATGGCTTAAGCAACCCCTTGAGGGGCTTGGTCTTTTTAAAGGCAGTATACATTTGCAGGTGACTAGCTGTATGGGCCAAATCCTGTAGAATCCAAGCAGTCCAACGGCTCTCCTTCATTTTGTCTCACTTTCTCTGTCCCTCTTAGTTCAAACTGTGAATGTCTTTGCTGGTATAAATCCATCTCTGGTCCTAACTTCTGCTGAGATGGCTGATTAAGTCCATGAGCTGCACACATGGTATCAAATGGTTGTTCACCTACACCGTTAGTGCTCTCTTCAGAACAAGTTTTCCCCACTTTTTTTCAGTAAGGGTGGTCTGAGAATCTTCCACATCTTTAAATTCTGGTTCCTTTTGTGCTTAACAATTCTTTAATCAATTCATTTCTCCTTGTTCGCATTTCACTATAAGCATAAGGAGGAAACAAGTTGCTCTTCAACACTCTGCTTAGATCTCCTCAGCTAAATATCAAATTTTATTATGTCAGTTTCTACCTTCTATAAAATGCTAAGTTATTTTCCACTCTATAACAAAAATCATCTTTCCTTCAGTTTCCAGTAACATGTTCCTCATTTCTTTCTGTAGCTTCACCAGAATCTTCCTGAATGTCTGTATCTCTGGCATGCACCTAAAATCCTTCCAGCCTCCAGACACGCTTGCAGACAGCGGCCTTTTTTCTGTGCCCTTACATGGTAGTGAGAGACAGTGATCTCTCTCCCTCTTCTTATAGAGTCCCCAATCCTATCAGACTCAGAGCCCACCCTTAAAACCTCATTTAATTTTAATAACCTCCTAAATGTCCTGTGTCCAAATACTGTTACACTGAAGACTGGAGTTTCAACATAAGATTTTGGGAAACACAACACAGTCTATAGAAATATGATAACGTGATGACTTTATTGTTATGTTCAAATTTTTAATGTATTATTTTAAAATATTTTATTTAAAATATATTTAAATATTTAAAATATATTTTAATATATATAAATATATATTTTTTAATATTTAAAATATATTTAAAATACTTTATTTAAAATATATTATTTTATGCATCTCCAACCAGCTACCTGGAGGCTGCACACAGCCCAGGGCAGCAAGTAATTTGGTCCCATAAAGTCTTTTAACATCAAGCTGGGCCCAGTGATGCACACCTGTAATCCCAGTGACTTGGGAGGCAGAGACAAGAGGATCACAAGTTCAAGACCAGAGGCACCCTGCGTAATTTAGCAAGAGCCTGTCTCAAAAACAAAAAACAAACAAAACAAAAACCAAAATCTTTTACCATTATGTGTGTTTCAGTATTTATTTTCTTCATGACCCTCCCTTATTGTATATATGTACTAACTATAATATATACTTTATGTGCAGCCCAAAACAATTCCTCTTTACTTACTGTGACTCAGGAAATTCAAAAAGTTGGGCACCCCTGGTGTAAAGGATTCCTATGTCCAAAAAGCTTGAAAGTCATTGTTTTAACATAGTAAAGGATGTACTGCCTGCAGTCATACCACTGTGGCGTCCAATCCAGTCAGATCTCAGAAGCTAAGCAAGGTCGGGCCTGGTTAGTACTTGGATGGGAGACTGCCTGGGAACACCAGGTGCTGTAGGCTTGGGAGAAGGACCTAGCAACCCACTCCTCAAAAAAAACAGTCCTCCACTGAAAACCCTATGAATAGCAGAGAAACACTAACAATACTGTTTCACCTGTTATATGTAGGATTGCTGAGTCAAGACACTGACTTGATAGCACCTAACAACAACAAAAGATGTACTAGAAGTATTAAAGAAAGGAAAACAAGTTAGGAAATTATAAAGTGTAAATATGGCACAATTGATGTTGAAATAAAAGACAGGATGGAGCCAAGAAAATTTCTGAGACCAAATTAATACATCTTGGGGGTCAATTGTTTAGAGAAGAAAAAGGAAATAATTTTGTTTCTACTAAGGAAATTAGGTACCATTAACATTATATGTAGGACTATGGAAAAGGACTATTAGATGAAGATAATTAGTTTCACTTTGGACAGAGTGAGTTCAGGGTACTTTGGGTCATCCAAAGTGGAGATTTCTAGCAAAGAGTAAGAAATGTGAGTCTAGAAACTTAAAAGATTGCTGTTTTTTTTGTTGTTAGGTGCTGTCAAGTAGGGATTGGGGACATATTACTTAATACTGGTTCTCCCATCTTAAATGTCTGTGATAGATAATATTATAGAATGAGATGAAGTTACCAGGGAGATTTTGATTCTTGTTTGAGGTTCAATTCAAGTATTTCCTCTGTGAAACATTTTGTGGCTCTCTTTCCAAAAATAAGTGACCACCCCTGCTTTGCTGTCCCCAAAATATCATATGTTGTTGTTGTTGTCACTAGGTGCTGTTGAGTTGGTATCCTACTCATAGTGACCCTACGTACAACAGGCGAAACACTATTGTCAGTGCTTCTCTGCTTTTCATAGTGTTTTCAGTAGTGGACTGTTTTTTTGGGGTGTGGGTTGCTGGGTCCTTTTCCCAAGCCTATAGCACCTGGTGTTCCCAAGCACTCTCCCATCCAAGAACTAACCAGGACTGACCCTAATTAGCTTCGGAGATCTGACGGGATCAGATGCCACGGTGCTACAGCTGCAGGCTAAAATATCATATACGTACTCTATAAAAGCAGTTAAACCATATTCCTTTGCCATCAACTGATTTATAAGTCTGTATCCTCCACTGACCCGGAATGTTTTTAAGGTTATCTTCATTCTCATTATGCATGGTTTATTCAATCTTACAATAGGGAATAAGATCATACAATGCATTGTTGTTACATTTACATATCGAACTCTCAGCTTCTTAGGGATAAATCTATGCTTTCTTTTCTTTTCTTTTTTTTTGGTAAAAGGCAGGGTCTCATTTTGTAGCCCATGCTAGGCTCAAACTAATGATCTCCCACGTGCTGGGATTACAGGCATGCACCACCATGCCTGGCTTCATATTCATTTTAATTGTTCTTCTTCTTACGGGTCCTATAACTATTTTATGAAAGAAGACAAAAGAGACAAGAAAGAAAATTATCATTATTCCTTTCTGCACTCTCTAATTCCTTCAAACCCATTGATCCTGGTCATGCTTTAGGGCTCTGCTTAAATAATACTTTGTCAGAGACTTTGCCTGACCACATCTAAAATGTGCCAGTGGTTGAGCTCAGTATTTTTCTACTAAACTAACCTAACATTAGTAGTTAGGTTTATTGAACAAATAAGACATTATAGGAATCTTATAGAATTAATTCACTTGTAGCATTACTGGTTGTTTGGGGGTTTTTTTGTGTGTGTGTTTGTTTTTATTTTTGTTTTTCAGTACTAGAGATTGAACCCAGGGCCTCACACATGCTAGGCAAGTGCTCTATCACCCCCATCTCTATTGTATCATTACCACTTACTCCAGATGAAACAACAATAATCTAAAAATATTTTTATTTGGCTTTGAAAACTTTACTTTCCTAATTACATTCTTTCTTCTTTTCTTTTCTTTTTTCTTTTTCTTGCAATACTGAGGGAGTTTAACCTAGTTTAACCCAGCACTTTCCAAGTACTCTACCACTGGGCTCCAATTCCAGTCTCTCTTTTTTTTTAAATCTTGAAACAGGATCTCAATAAATTACACAGGCTATCTCTGGCCTCAAGCCTGTGATCCTCCTGTATCTGCCTCCCCCGTTGCTGGGATTACAGGCATGTACCACTGTGCCCAGCTCTAATTACATAACCTTGGTATTTGCTTTCTATTACTGAACACATGTACAAGAACAGTCTACAATGGGGTTTGGGTCTCTGATGATTTCTGGTCTCCATTCAGTCACAGATTACTTATATTTACATGAAAGATAAAGCTCTCTCTGTTTTACTCCATTTGGATTATTATAACTAAACACCACAAATTGGATAGCTTATAAACAACAAATTTATTTCTCACAGTTTTGGGCCAGCAAATTTAATATACAGTAAGGAGTCACTTCCTGGTTTATAAATGGCACATTCTTGCTGTGTCCTTACAGAGTACAAGGAGTAAAGAGCGCTCTGGGGTCTCTTGTACATGGGCAATAATCCCCTTCATGAGGGTTCTACCTTCATAATCTGATCACCCCCTAAAGCCCTACCTCCTAACATCATCACATTGATGATGAGATTTCAATGTATGAATTGGGGAGGCACACAAACATACAAACCACAAAACGTTGTTTCGAGTTTTCTGTCTTCCATAGCCAAACTTAATCTTAACTATACAGTTCTGAAAATACATTCAAAAAATAATCACCTGATAAATTCTGTCTGCTGGTTTCATTTTCTCTGCTGCTGATAGGAGAACCTGGCTCTGAAATGCTGCTTTCTGTTCCTCCCATCAGTGGTCGCAAATGGCTTATAGATACTTGCTCAATAAAAGATGTGCCATGCTTATGGAAGTACCACCATTCAAATATCTAACAAAGAGAAAATATTTTTTGCTTAAAATGGAATTGATCAGCAAATACATGAGCTCAAATTAAAACATTCTCTTTGCTCAATTCAGCACTTTAAATGTACTTCTCTACTTACTCCCCAAAAAACAAGCCCAATATTCCCCAATAACATATGCCATGTAAAAGTGGAAACATTTTAGTTTTGTCATGAAATTTAGACAAGTAAGCAAAACTCTTCTTTTGTAATAAAACATTACATTAAAGAATAACAAGTGTTGCCGGGCATGGTGGCGCACACCTGTAATCCCAGCGGCTCGGGAGGCAGAGGCGGGAGGATCGCAAATTCGAGACCAGAGGCAGTCTGCATAACCTAGCGAGACCCTGTCTCAAAAAGTAAAAAAAATGGGCTGAGGTGCAGCTCAGTGGTCCAGCACTTGCAGAGCATGCAGGGGCGAGGCCCTGGGTTCAACTCCCAGTACCGCAAAAAAAAAAAAAAAAGAATAACAAGTGTTTATAAATAATTTAATTGTTATGTTAGATTGTTATTTTATTCTCTCTGTAGCATAATTAAAAACCATTTTAAAGCAATTAGCAATGGACTAACCACTAGATAAGGATTAGAATGCTCAAGCTTATTCCCTAATCCACCATGTACTGGCTGTGTGCTTTGGGCAAGTCACTTAATATCTAACATCTCAGAGCCTCAATATCCTCATTTAGTAAATGTGGTTAACAAGAATTATTAGAAAGTGCTTTCTGAGCTATGTGCAGAGTAGCTCTCACGAGGTGGAGGCAGGAGGATCACAGGTTCAAGGCCAGAGGCAGCCTGTGTAATTTAGCAAGATTCTATCTCAAGATAAAAGAAATAAATAGGCTGGGGGTATAGCGCAGTAGTAGAGTACTTGCAAAGTATGTGGGAGGCCCTAGATTAAATCCCCAAGTACTGCAAAATAATTAAAAAATTAAAAAATTTTTTAAAAATTTTAAAAAGAGTGCTTTTTGAATCAAAAAGTACTGTTTTAGTGTTTGGCAACATTATTAATGCAGATTAAGACAGATTAAGACAATCTGATTTCCAGATTGAACAAGTTAAAAATCAGGACATTCACTTCTTTGCATTTCCATGCTTTATTACTTAAAAAAAGAGGACCCAAAAGCAACTCTCTGTGCCAAATCAGTAGAAAATTTTCATATTTCAACCTTCATAGCTCCCTAGGCCTGGCTCCTTTTGCACTTCAATTTAAATGACACTTCCTCAGGGAACATTTCTTGATTCCACAGAACAGGTAGCTATGTTGTGCTGCCACTGGATCTTGTTTCCCTTCATAGTAATATTTTCCCTTATAATAACTATTGCTATTCCTCAGGTCCCCAAATAAACTCCCCCTTGAAGCAGAAGTAACACAGCACATGAAGCTTCCTCATTTCCCTTAGTTCTTTACTAAAATCCCTACTATTCCACTGAAGCCTTCTCTTGCTAACCTAGTTAATATTTCAGCATTCTTCCCTGACACTTTATATGCCTCTTTCTGCTTCATTTCCCCCCCTTAGCACTTATCACTAACAGTAAGAACATACTATTTGTTTTATTTACTTTCCTTTTATTATCTATCCCCCTAGTATGACGTAGCTCCATGAGGACAGGGATTTTTTGTTTGTTTGTTTTATTCACTGCAATAGGCCCAGTGTCTAGGAATAGTGACACCCACGATGTGCTCAATAAAAACTGTTAAATGAATCAATGTTTGTAATCACCTTCCAGACCAACTTCCATGAGGCCAGAATCCATGTTTGTCTACTTAACATCATATCTTCAACATGGAGAACAATGTCTAACATACAAAAACCTCTCTACAAATATTTGTTAAATGAATAAATTCAGGACTTTCAGTTTAAAATTGTTCACTTGGACAATTGTAAGTAACAAGTTTTCTATGTTTTGACTATAAAATTACTTTAATATCATCCTCTTCTTTTTTGGGGGAGTGGGCATCGAGACAGAGTCTCCCTAGGTAGTCCAGGCTGAGCTGAATCTCAAGATCCTCCTGCCTCATCCTTCCAAGTGCTAGGCTTCCCTAAAAATGTGACCATTTCCCTTAAAAAATTAAACAGGCAAGTGGGTGTGACAGTATACACCTGAAATCCCAGCACTATAGAAGCTGAGGCAGGAGGACTATAAATTCAAGGTCCCGGGGGTTCACGTAGTGAGTTCTAGGCAAGCCTCAGCTACACAGTGAATCCCTGTCTCAAAAAACAAAGCCAACTGAAAGACTATTCTGCTAAATGTAGTGGAAAAATGTATGACCTGACTTAAAGGAAAAAACTAAACATACCTACAAACATCAGAGAGACTGTTTTTAAAAATCATTTTACTGTGACCATAGAGTATATCACACACATATACAAAAAAAAAATCAGTTTTCAAACCTTTTGAGATGCTATTTTTGATACAGAAAATACTAGAATAAATCACCTTAGGTGCTAAAAGTATGCAATCATTTTATACTACGTTGTGACCCACTAACTAAATACCATGAAATTTATAGGAAAGTATCAGAAAATCAAAGTGCTGCCTTTTTTTTTTTTTTAACCATGGTTTATACTCAAGCTAAAATGGTTTCCCATTCTGCCCACATTTTTTTTTTTTTTTTTTTTTTTGTGGTACTGGGGAATTGAATTTAGGCCTCATGCTTGCTTTTTTGCAAGTGCTCAACCACTGAGCTATACCCACAGCCCATTTTTTACTGTGTATTTTCAGACAGGGTCTCACTAAATTATGCAGGCTGCCTCTGGCCTCAAACTTGCAATCCTCCTGCCTCTGCCTTCTGAGTCACTGGGATTAAAGGCATGCACGACCACACCCAGCTCCATTCTGCTCACTTTTATTGAATTAACAAGCAGTTAATCCCCACCAAATGTGGTCAGTTCAGCTTCTACTGTATGTTCTACTGTGAAGTGGGATGAAGGTTTTTAAAAACAAACAAAATAAATTGTACAAGCATAAATTGTTCATGTGACAGAAAAGATAAGGTATTTATATTATGTAAATCCTGGATAAAAAAATTAGACAAGGTAGGCATGGTGGTGCACACCTATAATCCCAGCACTTGGGAGGCTGAGACAAGAGGATCACAAGTTCAAGACCAGGCTATGCTACATAGTGAGTTCCAGGTCAGCCTTGGCTATAGAGTTGAGACCCTGTCTCAAGAAAAGAAAAAAAAAAATTAAAAAGATCAATTGCTACTTACTATATGAAGTGCAGGTGGTTTCTTATGAATAAATATGAATGAGTAGCCTTTTAAACCTTTAAGTCTTCTTTTTTTTTTTTTTTTTTTTTTGGCAGTACTGGGGATTGAACCCAGGGCCGCGCGACTGCATCCTCTGCAAGTGCTGGACCACTGAGCTGCACCCCCAGCCCAATTTTTACTTTTTTAGAGACAGGGTCTCGCTAAATTACAAAGACTACCTCTGGTCTCAAACTTGCAATCCTCCCACCTCTGCCTCCCAAGCCGCTGGGATTACAGGCGTGTGCCACCATGCACGGCAAGTCTTCTTTTTAACACAATGATAATAATCAGTAATATTTATTTTCTACTAGCAAAGCACTGTATCAAGGCTTTTACATGCATTATGTCATTCAGTCCTTATAAGAATTAATTTTAGTTCACACCACTGGTAAATTGCAGAGTTGGGTTTCCTTTTTTTTTTTTTTTTTTTTTAATGAGACAAATTCTCTCTCTGGAACCTAGGCTGGCTTTGAACTTCCAATCGTCCTGCATTAGCTTCCTGAGTACTGGCAGAGTTGAGTTTTTTACATAGGTTTGCCTAACTTCAGACCTTCTAACCATTATATTAGGTTGCTTCTTAAATATGCATCAGTGTATGCATATATGTGAGTGTATGAGACTACGTGAGCATGTGTGTGTGCATGTTCAGTAAGTCCAGGTAATGACAAAAATTATGAATAAAATCTTTGCTACTAAAAACTTGTCAATTCTGCAAGGGTGATGACATAGTTTAATCTTTAAAATATTACTCAAATTTCCTAGTTTTTGTATATTTAAATGTTTTGGAAAGAGTAACAATTGTTCAAATGGTCTTAGACATCATGTATCTATGGATATAAATATGTAGATTAAGTTATGACCTTCTTATAATGATGAAATTAGGGTTTAGATAGTTTATGTGACTTGCCTGATATTATCAACTAGTGAGTGGCAGTCAAAACTCAAAATCATATTTTTTGTTTCCAAAACCATCAGCTGTTTAAAAATAGTTTCTTTTCTTTCTCTTCTTCTTTTTTTTTCTTCTTTTGAGACAGGGTCTTGCTGTGTAGTCCAGGCTGGCCTCAAACTCACTGTGTAGATCAGGCTAGTCTCAAACTCATGTCAATACTACCTTAGCCTCCTGAGTGCTGGGATTACAGGTGTGTACCATCATGCCTGGCATATTCTTTATTTAGATTTTATATGTATGTTATATGCTATTGACTAAATATGCTAAATTATGCTTAACTGTCAGGAATCTGTGGGACTGGGATTTAGGTCAGTTGGTAGAGCACCACTCTGCAGTCTCTGAGGTCCCAAGTTCAATTCCCAGCACCCCAAAAACGGGAGAGGGATGTGACAATCCATTCCCAAGGCAATCCCTGAAACAATCAACCATTGAAAATCCTATGAGGGTCACTATGAGTTGGACACAACTCGACAGCACCTAACAACAACAACATTAGGAATCTTTTTAAATTGATAAATTGTGAGACTTTCACTAACATCTAAGGTTAACCTGAATTCCTCAGAGTTGTTTGTTTGTTTTGTGGTACTGGGGTGCAGAACCCAGGACCTTGCACATTTTGCAAGTGCTTTACCACTGGCTGCACCTCCAGCCTATTTATACTTTTAGTCAGGGTCTAAGTTATGTAGGCTGCCTCTGGCCTTGAACTCACAATCTTCCTGCATCCCCCTCCCAAATTGTCAGGATTACAGCCGTGAGTCACTGCACCCAGCCTTGCCTAACATGTCACTTCAACCAAATGATCAGTGTTTGTCCGATTTTTTTTAAAAAGTACAAGTACAGGGCTGGGCATGGTGGCTTACACCCATATTCTCAGCACTCATGAGGCAGAGGCAAAAGGATCCTAAATTCAAGGCCAGCCTGGGCTACATATACGGTCTGTTTCAAAGAACGAAAAAAAACTTTAACACAAATACTATTATTTTTACTAAAGCTGGAGAGCACCACCTACAGATGACAAAAAAGAGCAGAAAAATCCATTGGCCATGCAAGGCATAATATTTAAGATTTTTATCTATAGCAATATTTTTCCAAAATATATACTAGATGCTAGGGATGTTAATGAGGATTATAATTTTTAGTTTTTTTAATTAAAAATGACAACTTGTTGAAAGAGAAGTTGAACTAAAGTCAGTGTTCCTTATTGTGGGACTTCTCAGAACAGTAATAGGCAAAATTCATTAAGTGCTCATTGAGCCAGCTACCATGTCACAGGCTTTTACACATATTACCACATTTAGTTCCCAGAATCCTGTGAAGTGGGTATTATTATCCTCCCATTTTTACTGATGAGAGATTAAAGCTTGGAAGAACCACAGGCATATATTTTATTCTGCCCAATGTTGCCAACATTAAAATATTAGGAGATTTTATATGAAATCTGAATATGCAGATTCTCTTGAAACTATCTGAAAACATGGAAGAACTAGCAATAATAAGTGCAGGTCAATTGGAAATAATTAACTTTATACCCTTTTAGAAGGGGTATGCGAATTCCAGATTACCTAGTCCTCAAAATAAATAAGAAATTTAACTCTTATACTCTGACCATTTCATTCATTTTTTTGTTAGTAATGCGGGCCCTTTAAGCATTCAATTTCCAACCATCTCACCCGCTCCCTAACTACAGAATACAAGCGTTTGGTATGCAATAAATACTGCCAATCTCTAAAAGTATAGAGGAAGATGCAGTGTTCCCTAAACTTGTTTGACTAAGTAATTCTTTTCAAATGTCAAACACATTTTGGAAATGTGGATATTTAAGTATTTATAATTATTATAAATGTATAAAGGATCTTTAGATAAATATCAAAACGAATGAAGAAAATGGAAACTACTTACAAATATAAGTCCTGATATCAAAGAAGATGTCCCTGTAAGTGCCACATAGAATTTGGGTGTCAAGGAATTTAAAAATCCTGTCACTGTTAAGAGAAAACATCAAAGTTAAACACACACACACACACACACACACACACACACGCTCTTAAACTACTTAAATTATAATTATGCACATATCTGTGAATGGAGGGACATAAGTATAGATGCTCCTCTACTTATGATGATGTTTTATCCTGGTAAATCCATTGTAAATTTAAAATATTTTAAGTAGAAAAAGCATGTGAAGGTGGAAGCAATGGCAATGGTGCACGCCTATAATTCCAAGTACTTGGGAGGTTGAGGCAGCAGGATCAAAGGTTCAAGGCTAGAAGCAGCCTGTGCAATTTATTTAGCAAGACTCTGGCTCAAAAAAAATAAACAAAAAAGAGGCTTGGGGTGGCTCAGTTATGGAGCACTTCAGCACTTGCCTAGTATGCTTGATACCCCAGGTTCAATTCCACTACTGGAAAAAAAAATGAAAAATAATGAAGAAAAAGAAGTAAAGAAAATGCATGTAATATTCCCAGTTTTTCAACATCACAGCTTAGCAACACTGTAGGATACTTGGTTGTTTACCCTCTAGACTATATGCCAGAATGGGAGAGCGCAGCTCACTGTTGCTGCCCATGATTGGAGAGATCATACTGCTAGCCCAGGAAAGGATCAAAACTAAAAATCTCTACTGAATGCATATGGCTTTTGCACCAGTATAAAGTTTGAAAATCATAAATTGACTATTCTAAGTCAGGAACTATCTATATTAATATCTAGTATGAAATATATTTGAAAAGGTTATAATTCTTTTAAAAAACTACTCTAAATTCACATTGTAGCATACCTTAAAAGTGAGTTCACATATGTAAAGGTAGAATTTTATACTGTTGATTAATTAAATAAGCAAATCAAAAGCCAGGCATGGTGGAACACACCTATAATTCCAGCACATAGGAGGCTGAGGCAGGAGGATCCTGAGTTCGAGGACAGCCTGGGCTACATAGCAACTCTGTAGGCTTTCAAAAAACATAAAATAAATAAAGGAGAAGCAGCAAATCAGAAGGAAGCTTGGCATCTGCAGACTAGAACTTTTGCAAATCAAAATGTCAAACATACTTTTATAAAGGCAGTTTAAAACTACTCCCTAATTACTTTGGTGAAATACAAACCAGTGTTTTAGACTAAAGGGAAGGAATATTATGTATGTATTTGGTAAACCAGCTAGAGGCAAAACAGCTAAAAGAATAAGCAGAGCTCTCTGCACCTGACTTAGTGAAATCTTTAATCAGATTCGTCATTTCAAATAACTGTTTCATAAACTGTTTGGATTAACTGATTGATTTTGAGGCAGGGTCTTACTATGTAGCCAAGGCTAGCCTGGAACATCCTATGTAGCCAAGGCTGGCCTGGAACTCACAGCCTTCCTGCCCCAGCGTCCTGAGTGCTAGGGATTACAGGTGTGCACTATCACGGCCAGTTTTTTTTTACCCCCTTTTCTTTCTTTTCAACTCTTTTCTTTCGTTCTCCCTTCCTTCCTACCTTCTTTTTTCCCTCCTTCCTTCCCTTCTTTCTCTTTCTTTTGCAGTACTGGGGGCCCAAACCCAGGGCCTCATGCATATTTTGCAAGCGCTATACCACCAAGCTGCACTCCCAGCCCATTTTTAAACTTTTCATCTTGAGGCAGCATTTTGCTAAATTACACAGGCTGCTTATGGCCTCAAAACTGTGAGCCTCCAGCCTCTGCCTCTGGCGTCACTGGGATTACAGGCATATGCCACCACCCCTGGTATATATATATGTATTTAGAGAAGGGTTTCACTAAGTGTGCAGTCTGCTTCTGGGCTCATCTTGCAATCTTCCTGACTCAGCTTCCCAAAGCACTGGGTATACAGGCATGCACCACGTTATTTTGGGTTTTAAAAGAAATAAAAAACCTGTAATAGTCAATTACCTTCATCTAAATGGCATATTTCATTAACATGTAGAAAAATAAATGATAAACTAGCCAAGTTTAGCGGCACAGGACTATAATCCCCCACTCCAGAGACTGAGCCAGGATCACTTGTTCAAGGCCAGGGTAGGCTATCAAGTGAGTCTGTCTCAAAAAAAAAAAAAAAAAAAAAGAATAAAAAGAAATGATACACTCAGTAACATTTCACTGAACATACAACCATTAACTACTACATTCTCCTGTTACAGACACCAAATCAGCTGTTTAGATTGTTTTACTGTTATATCTAAATTTACATAATACCAATCTTCTAAAAAATCCAAAATATTTTAGAACATTATCTCAGTCTTGTATATCATCTTTCTCAACAGAAAAGGGTTCTGCCTTCTCTCGCTACAAAAAAATTAACCACTGTACTGAGTCAAAGTTATCACTTAACAGAAATACTTCCATCTTGTTCTGAGATTGCTGCTCTGAGCATGAGTGAAAGATATCCTGTGAAAACATGGTAAGAGGCTCTGGACCCCATCCATTTCACCCTAAGGATAAAAAATAGTAGTTGCAGAATCTAATAGGATCAACACTTTTTACAAGTTTCCTATCTTTAGCCCAGGCTACATAAAAAGTGCCCTACAAATGTTGAAAGAACCAATAAATCCACTGCTATTTGTGCTTTCTCCTATCACCCTGTCCGCTCTCGCTTTCCTGTATTGATCAAGATAAAGCTGGGTCAAAAAATTAATAAAACCACGAAAACTATTTACCAACTATTTCAGAACAATTTTCAAACAAGAGAATGGTCAATTAAGAGCACAGCATTTTCTCTTTTTGAGATCTTTGTATTACAGATGTGCTTATCTTTGTTGGGTATGGCTTCTGGGCAGCAGGAGAATCAAAGGTAAGATTTTCAAGGGATTTCACAAGTGATAAGAATGTATATATAAATTTGGTGTTTAAGTTTGCGAATGTTCTCTTCCATCCTACAACCTGAAGATAGCAGCTTGTCACGTGACTTTTCCTCAGCTAAACTAAAGGAGGACCAAAGAGAGAGGGCAGATGTTTAGAGCGCCAGGGAGGAACTGGTCAACCGCAGCTCACGTTTGACAATCAGCTGCGGAGTGGACAGTAAGAAAAAATAACCCTCTGGATCGGACAATACCAACTCCTTCTCCAAATCCCTCCACGACTATAGAGAATCTCTGTCCTTTCGCCCTGGCCGGGACACCTCTCCTGGACCCCCGCCCGTCCTTGGGAGGTCTGGGTCTCTTACCCGCTGCCAAGTTCTCACACAGCCTCAGCGGAACCCTCAGAGCGTAAAGCAGCCCCAGCCCAGCCACGAACCACAACGAGGTCCCAGACCCCGCCAGCCCTGCCCGCAGCCGCTCTCTCCAGCCTAGCGGCGGGCTCAGGCTCAGAACAGGTGCAGGAAGAGACGCCGCAGCCGTCGGGGCTTCACCCAAGCCGTAACTGTCCGCCATCTTGTCGCTCCCCCAGCCGCCCGGTGTGGGGAGGGGAGAAGGGCAGGAAGCAGAGAGTCGGGAATCCTGGGATAGTGACGGACCCGTAGGTGGCCTCACTCAATGCTGAGTCCTAGGGAACCGGACCAAGATCTGGGAAGTGGCGAAGCGCGTCACAAGAATGGGGCTACCTAGTCCTTCCGAGGGCGGGGAAGGGGGCCCATAGGTATATCTACTCTGGAGGAAATGGACTAACTTATGACGCTGGAGTGAAGTGGTTTTGCTTCTATTAGAGGGTCACCTTTCACCCTATTCCCGGAGTTGGAAAAGCCACCGGTCGTTCCAGTGGCCGAGGCTCTTAGCGCAATGGACTCGGCTGCCATGGAGATCACCAGTACCAGGAAAACTTATAGGAGTATCACCCGCTACTTGGTCAAATGGAGCCCACACGCCTTGGACAGTTGAAACACGCCTCCGGCGTCCAACAGACGAATAAAGAAATGACTATAACTCAGTAACAGAGATATTAGATTTCAAACCCTGAATGGCAAAGCCGAGTTCCTGAGGCGCAGACACTCGTGTAGCAGTCACCCCGGCACGTAACTGACATGGCGCCCTCTCGCTCTGCGTTTCCGGGCGGGTCCTTCCGACTGCCCCGCGGTGATTCCATCATTCAGCTTCCCGGCCTGCCTAGCGCCCGCGGCCGGGCTGGGCCACAGCAGCCCAAGATGGCGGACTTCGAGGATCGGGTGTCGGATGAGGAGAAGGTAAGGGGTCCGCCTCTCTTTCTCTCTGTCTCACCTCCTCCTCGGACTGAGAGCAGAGTTCCGAACCGGCAGCGGTGGGAATCCTGGCCTTGTCCTCAAGAAAAAGAAGGCCCTTTGCCCGCGCTGGCATACTCTGTCTTCAGTCGGGACGCTTTCCTCTTTAAGGGGCTTCCCTTTGCCTCACGGTGGCCCCAGCTGCCCATTCTTCAACTCTTCTTTTCCTCCGGGACCTGAGGCCCAGTGGTCGTCCTGCAAGAGAAGGAACACTTTTCTTATTGAATCATGGTTGTGGACTCTTGTGTAATTATGAGAAGAGACGGTGATGATGTCGCGACGTATCATGCAGCAGTTATTTTACCCCCTTAAGCTCCTGGGGCTCACCCATCCCCCCATTTTTAGATATGACTGGGGAGAGTTTAGGTCGAGTCACTTCCTGGTCAGGGTGGCCTCTTAACTTCCCTTTTGCTCCTCCTTCCTCAGGAAGTGATTTTGCTGTCACGACTCTTCGGGTCCTCAACTGTTGTCTACCTCACTACACATCCACTTGTTTTCTCACGTACCATCTGTTCAAGTAATTCTCTATAATGTGTAAACCGTAGGGCGCTCGCTTCAGAATTTAACCACCACTCTTTTCCCTGCAGATGCTCCCTTGATTGTACGTACACCCGGCCTCCCGAGGAGGCTCAATCCCTTGCATCTTAATCCTTTTAACGATACTTTTTTGAAAATAGTTCTGGACTTCGTGTAAACAAATCAAAAACAGCTGATGGTTTTGTTTTGTCTTATTTTGTCTTTTTTCTTTTAACTGCAAAGAGGTTTTATGTATACATAAAGCCCACATTAACGCATTCAAATCTGAGCAAAGCATCCTGCCTTCTTTGATGCCAACATTGGTGTTCGATTATAGCTGGGTTTATCAGCGTGTAGTTTGTATACCTATTTCTTTGAAAGTGTCTTAAATGCAAGAGCTAATTCTAAGTTTGGTGGAATAACTTTTTATGAAAACTGCATACCTTTTTTAAAGTTAGGCTTGTCAGTAAATATGGCATTTTAGGTCCCGTAGAGATTAGCCTATTCTTTACAATGAAGCATTATTTCATAACAAATAAGTTATTTTGTACAATTAATATATATTAATAAAAATGAATAGAAAGAATAAGAATGTTCTCACCAGATAACTTCTTATAGGACTAAAAGTATGTCTTTTGTTTCCAACAATGGCTATTACAAAATGTTCATCCTTGAGTGCGCTCCAAAATCTATCAAGGTTCTTTTTTTTTTTTTTTTTTTAAAGTAGAAAGAGATTGGAGTAGGAAGGGAGCTGCTTATGTTCCAGGAGTACTCTGTGCAGAATAATTTGACATATCAAACCTACATATGGCATGCCATTTTGAAATGTTGAAGGTGTTCAACATTTAGAAGATACTGAATAGAGCTGGGGATGTTACTTAGTGGAAGTGCACTTTTCTGATGTGCAAGGTCCTGTGTTTGAACCTCAGTACTGAAGGAAAAAGAGGCCACTGAACAACACTTTAAGCTTTATCTTATTGGGAAATTGATTCTCGTAAATGTTAAAGGTTTAGGGAAAAAACCCAGAGACATGTTATGTGTGAGCTTATGCTGGAAAAAATAATAATAATATGTTTATTCTAAGGCAAATATTTAAGATTCAGATAAAATTAAATTACAGTGAAAATCCTGGGATTGAAAGTTTGTTAGCCCAACTGATGGTGTCCCCTGCTTTTTAAACAGGATGTTGGTATATATCCCAAGCAGACCCCAAACTCAAGATCCTCCAGTCTCAGCCTCCCAAGTGCTGAGATTACATCGATAAGGACTACTTATTTTAAGCAAAAATTGTTACCAAAAAACTTCACAACGAATTTAGGGAAAAACTAACTTTGAAGTTTTCACACCAACACCATACACATTTACATCAGTATTGTGGAAGTTTTGTGTTTTACACTGAGTTAGATTAACTTGGGAAAATATATAGAGGGTGCCAAAAGAGTGTGTACACATAAAGTGTATTAAAATTATAATAATTTATACCAATAATAAATGAATAAAGGTCACGTTTGACTTCTGCAATTACGAAAGGTCATGCTACATATTCCCTCTGCATTTCAGTTCAACTTTGAAAAATAATACATAGATAATATCTCTTGAGGTGTGGAGACTTTTTTTGGCGTCCCATATATATTTCAAACTGCAAATTAAGGCATCTTGGGATATGACTTTTGATATTAATAGCCTTTGTAATAAAGCTGTGACCATTTACCTGTTAACTTCTAGCATACTTTTGTTGCTTAATTTTGTTATTAATTTATTTTTGAGACAAGGTGTCATTATGTAGCCCATGCTGGCCTTGAACTTACCATACTCCTGCCTCAGCTCTTGAGTGCTAGGATTACAGGTATGTGCCACCATGCCCAGCTTTGTGACTTGGTTTTAATAATAATATAACAGGTAAATCATATTAGTAAATCTGCCAAAAAGTGCTGATAAATCTCATTCATACTTAGTAGAGTTTTTAGATTAACCACATTGCCTTTATTAATATGGATATGATAAAAACCTATAGGACTGAGATTACTGACATTTTCTTGGGTTTCTGTTCTAAGAGATGAAACCTGTTATTATCTCTGAATCTGTGAGTAAAAAGAAACAGCTTTGACTTGTAAGAGTACTTGAGTTCTCCTTGCATTTCATATCTACCTTGCCCCCTTTTCCTCTAGCTTTCAGATTCCTTTGAATTCAAGAATTGAGAAAGTACTTTTCCAACAAGATTTGTTGATTTGAATGTTTTAAGATTCATAAACAACTCTTAGATGAGATTTTTGTTTCATAAGGTGCTTACGACCGAGACAGGTGTGGTGGTGCACACTTATAATCCCCACACTGGAGAGGCTGAGGCAGGGATGCCAGTTCAAGGACAGTCTGGTCTACATAATGAGTTCCAGGCCAGCCTAGGCTACACAGCATGACCCTGTCTCAAAACAAACAAAAAGGCCAGGCATAGTGGTGCACGCCAGTAATTCCAGGGACTTGGAGGCAGAGACTGGATGAACATGAATTTGAGGACAGAGGCAGCCTGTGTAACTTAGTGAGACCCTGTCTTGTATAAAAAGGGCCTAGAGGTGCAGCTCAGTGGTAGAGTGCTTGCAGAGTTTGTGCAGACTCTAGGTTCAGCCCCCTGCCCCAATACTGCAAAAACAAACAAAAACCCACAACCAAGGCACACTGATTTTAAAGATCAAGATATTTTGAGCCTTAGTTTATATTTTGAACGCTTCTTGAAGGAAATTTAAAGTTTCCTCTTTTTTTTTCTTTTCTCTTCTTCTTTTTTTTTTTTTTTTTTTTTTTTTTTTTTTTTTTTTTTTTTTTTTTTTTTTTTTTTTTTTTTTTTTTTTTTTTTTTTTTTTTTTTTTTTTTTTTTTTGCCTCATTTAACTAAGACTTCAGCTGCATTTGATTTGGATTTTTTTTAAAGGCATGTATGTCATAGTGGGGCTGGGGTTTAGCTCAGTTGGTAGAGTCCTGCTCTGTGCTCTCCCAGGCCCTGGGTTTGATTGCCAGCACCACATAAATGGGAGAAGGACATGGCAATCCACTCCCAAAACAATCAGCCATTGAAAACCCTATGAATAGCAGAAAAGCACTGACAATAGTGCCAGGCACGGCACAATGTCGAGTGTTTTGTTGTGTTGTACATAGGATCACTATGAGTCAGACCCAAATGGAAGGTACCTAACAACAACAACAATGTCATAGTACCGAATATATTTTAATATTACTTTTTGTTACATTTTCTGAAAGCAGTAAACCTGAGATAAATTTGGTGATTATGGTTTCTGATTTCCTTTCAGGTATTTCTATAAAAGCAAGTACAATCATCCATTCTCGCAACTAACTGTTAGAAGTTTTTTTATGATCCTATAGAGAGGAAGTTGAGTTTTTTCACTTCTGCAGTGTTACCTGAAATGGTCATGATGAGCTGTCTAAATAAAACAGGAAGTGGAAAGTGAAATAAATGCTTTTAGTCTTATCCTTTCTGAGAATGAGCTCTATTCTTCTACATACTTATGTTAACTTAGTTCTAAATGCTTGTTGTTGTTCGGTGCCCTCAAGTTGGGATAGTGACCCTCATAGGGTTTTTCAATGGCTAATTGTTTCTGGCCTGGCTTTCCATGCCCTTCTCCCATCTAAATGTTTAGCAAAACCAAAATACCCTAATTAGGAAGCTGGAAATGAAAATTCTGGGGCTGAAAAAAGTGTGATTTGCATGTTTTTTCCACTTCAGCCTAACTTGTAGAATATATGTGTACCTCATCAAAGATACCATAACAGAGAGGTAGATCTTTATGCTTTTAGTTTAGACAGTGGTATTATTTGTAAGGTAGTTTTTGAGAAACAAGTTGATCAAAAATAGCTAGTAAAGTGTAGGAAATGTTGTAAATAAATGCTGAAATTAGAGGGCTCTGTTAAGAGTTCATGAAAATATTTATATTGTATTTTTAGGCTGAATTTCCTTGATTACATACACCTCCTTGATTTACTGGGGCTGAGGATTATCTCAGTTGGTAGAGTGCTTGTTCTGCATGCTCTAAAGCCCTGGGTTTGATCCACAGCACTGCAAAAATGGGAGAAGGACCTGGCAGCCCACTCCTAAAACAATCAGCCAGTGCTACTAGAGAAGCACTGACATAGTACTAGGCATGGCACAGTGTTGGGGAGAATTTTGTTCTGTTGTGTATAGGGTCACTATGAGTCTACTCAACAGCACTTAACCACCACCACCACCTTAGTTTACTAGATGAGCTATTACCCTTAGAGGATGAAGTAATTCCTAAAGCTTATTCACTGTGACTATTTTCTAACAAGTCATCAATTAGCATTACTACTATCATTCTTTATCTTCACACCTTTTAAGTTAGCTTTGCTGAATAATATTCATAAAATCTGGTACAAATTCCTGGTGGAGCACAAAGCTTAAGCGGGTGCAAACTGAAATACCCAGTCTTTTGTTAAGAGTATGAGTTCATCGTCATTTCTTTCAAATCATTAAACTATTTTATTAAAACTGCCCTTAATGCTAAACATAGTAGTATAATCATAAAATTCAGACCTTAGCTTTGTCTAATTCTAAACCATCGTTTTGTTTACTACACTGTCTTTTCCATGTACCATGAGTGGAAAAAACAAGAGAGTCATCCATTTTAAGGAATTACAAATGAAATATTGTGATGTAGTGGAAAAGAGTGATTCTGAGTCTTAGAGGATTTGGGCTCCCTGCTATGTGTCTAGCCACCTGTGTGATTTTTGGAAAAATTACCTAGCTTCCGTGCGTGGGCTTCAGTTTTCTTCTGAAATAGGGGAAGTTGGATCAAACTGCTCTAACAGAGGTTAATGAACTTTTACAAAGTATATTAAAGAAATTTCTATTTTAAAATTTGAAACATTAAAATGTTCCAGGAGATTGTTTACTTTCCAACAATAGCCCTGATAACAAGACAGAGTTCCTTGGTAAGTGGAACTGTGTCTTTTTATGTAAGGCTTAGCGAAACATCAAGAGCACAATGTTAGACACATATTTATTAGTATGAAAGGGATCACACCTTCATTTATTCTTGCATTTCCCCAGCTCACACTCCTTCATCCTCTATAAAACATCCCCACCCCAAATATTTCTGGTTGTTTCTGGGTATTCAAGAATGTGTCTATACTTTGGGTCCCTTTTGTGTATCATTCTGTCTGAGCACCTGCTGCCGTCACTGATGCTCTGCCATGACACTGCTGCAAATACTCACGCCCCCAGGAACATTTTCCTAGTATATCTCATAAAGCTTTCAAGCCTTATAGATAGCAAAGTGACTCTGTGTACTTTTCAAGGAGGCTTTGCTGCGGTGCCTCTTTTTTTCCCTTTTTTTTTTTTTTAAATTTCCATTGATTTAAAAAAACAAATTTATCACATATATTGAAGGTATGCAGGTTTTAGGGCACATTTAGACAGTAAAGATTTGCTAGATAATAAATCAAATTAGCATATTCATTCTTTCAAATAGTTACCTTTTTTGTTTTTGAAATAAGAGCAGCTAAAATCTCAGCAGAAATTCCATATGTAGTACAATTTTATTAACTGCAGTCCTAACATCGTACATTGGATCCCTACACTTGTTCATCTTATATGTTCCAGTTTGCATTTCCATGGATTTTATGTTTATATAATTAAAAATATATTTTAATTTCACATTTATCACCAAAGCTATATTCTTTTTTTATACCATGATTTTTTAAATATTTTCATAGAATTGCATCTTGTATATTGTGTTGTTTCTCTCTATATATACTTCTCTATCCTGCAGCTATGCCACTGTGGCATCTGATCTGGTCAGATCTTGGAAGCTAAGCAGGGTTGGGCCTGATTAGTACTTGGATGGGAGACAGCCTGGGAACACCAGGTGCTGTAGGCTTGGGAGAAGGACCCAGCAACCCACTCCCAAAAAGCAATCAGCCATTGAAAACTCTATAAATAGCAGAGAAGCGCTGACAATAGTGTTTGTCTGTTGTACATAGGGTTGCTATGAGTTGGACATGGACTCACAGCACCTAACAACAACAACAAGGATATGGAGGATGGCCGTATCCTTGCCAACATTTGTTTTGTTAATCTCGGCCATTCCACTAGTGTGAGATGGAATCTCAGTGTAGTTTTGATTTGCATTTCCCTAATGGCTAGGGATTGGGCTGGGAATTAGTTCAGTTTGTAGAGTGCCACTCTGTAGTCTGTGAGGTCCCAAGTTTACACCACAAAAATGGGAGAAGGCAATCTCTAAGCCAGTCTCTGAACAAGCAGCCATTGAAAACTCTATAAGGGTCCCTGTGAGTCAGACCCAACTCGAGGGCATCTAACAACAACAACAATGACTAGGGATGTTAAAAATCTTTTCATGTGTTTATTGGCCATTTTTGTTTCTTTTGAGAATCTTCTGTTCAGTTAGTTCCATGCCCACTTATTTATTAGATTATTTGTTATTTTGGGGCTTACTTTTTGAGTTCTTTGTATATCCTAGAAATTAATCCTCTGTCAGATGTGTAAAATGCAAAGATTTTCTGTCATTATGTAGGCTCTCCCTTTATTGTTTCCTTTGCTGTACAAAAGCTTTCTGGTTTTATGTAATCCCATTTGTCAATTTTAGGTGCAGTATCCTGGGCAATTGGAGTCTTTTTAAGAAAGAACTTGCCTATGCCTATGTGTTGGGGTATATTCCTTATATTTTCTTCTAGCAATTTCAAGGCTTCCGGTCTCTGGTCCATTTTGAATTGATTCTCCTACAACTGAGAAATATGGGTCTACTCTTATTCTACATATGGATATCCAATTTATTGAAAAAGCTATCTTTTCTCCAGTGTACACCTTTGGCCCCCTTGTCAAAGATCATGTGGTTGTAGTTGCATGGTTGTATAGCTGGGCCTTCTGCTCTGTTTCATTGATCTTCATGCTTGTTTTTGTGCCAGTAGTAAGCTGGTTTTGCCACTATGGCCCTGTGGTAGTTTGAAGTCAGATATTGTAATACCTTCTGCACTGTTTTTGCTGCTTAGGATTGTTTTGGTTGTACGTAGTCTTTTGTCCTTCCATACGAGTTTTAGGGTTTTTCTATTTCTTTTTACTTTTTTGAGACAGGGTCTCACTAAGTTACACAGACTGCTTCTGGTCTCGAACTTGTGATCCTCCTGCCTCCGCCTCCCAAGCCCCTGGGATTACAGGTGTGTACCACTACACCCGGTGCTGGATTTTTCTATGAAATATATCATTGGAATTTTGATGGGGAGTGCATTGAATTTGTAGATTACTTTTGGTGGAATAGCCATTTTTTCATTTCTTCTTCCAATCCATGAGCAAGGGAGGTCTTTTCATCTTCTAGTATCTTCTGCGATTGCTTTCTTCAGTGTTTTGAAGGACGCATTGTAGAGATTTTTAGATTCTTTGGTTAGATTGGTTCTTAAATATTTAATTTTTTTGGTGGGGTATTATGAATGAGAATGTTGTGTTGATTTCTTTCTCTTCCTGTTCATTATTGGTGTAAAGGAATGCTACTGACTTTTGGGTGTTAATTTTGTATCCTGCTACTTTGCTAAAGGAGCTAATTAGCTCTAAGAGTTTACTAGTGGAGTTTTTATGGTCCTTTAGCTATAGAATCATGTTCTCTGCAAATAGGGATAATTTATAATTTGACCTCTTCTTCTCGTATTGTATCCTTTTTTTGATTTGTCTTGCCTGATTGCTCTGGCTAGGACTTCCATCATTATATTGAATAAAAGGAAAGAGTGAATATCTTTGTCTTGTTCCTGATCTTAGAGAGGATGCTTTCAAATTTTCCCCATGGATATAGTTTTGTTGTATATGGCCTTTATGATGTTAAGTTCCTAGTATATTGAGTTTCTTCAGACTTATCATGAAGGGATATTGAACTTTGTTGAAAGCTTTTTCAGCATTGAGTTGATCTTGTGATTTCTGTCTATAGGTCTCTTCATATGTTGAATTACATTAATTTGCATATGTTGAACTAGCTTTGCATCTATGGAATGAAGAACCTGGTTGTGGTGTATAATCTTTGTTGTATGTTGCTATGTAGGGTTGGCAAGAAATTTATAAAGGATTTTTGCATCAATGATCAGGGAAATATGTTTATAGCTTCCTTTTTTGTAGTGTCTTTGTCTGGTGTGGGTATGAGGGTGATACTGGCATTGTAGAATGAGTTTGGAAGTGTTTTATGAAATAGATTGAGGAGGATAGGTGTTAATTCTACTTGAAAGGTTTAACAGAATTCAGCTGTGGACCAGTCAGAACCTGGGCTTTTCTCTTGGGGGAGGTTCTTTATTATTGCCTTAATTTCACTGCTTGTTATAGATCTGTTTGATTTGTTTATATCTTCAGGATTTAATTTTGGTAGGTCATAAGTAAGAATTTATCCATTCTGTATTTTCATTTTTGGGGGCATATAAGTTCTCAAAGTAGTCTCTGATGATCTGCTGTATTTCATTAGTATCAGTTGTTATGACCCCCTTTTCCTCTTTAATTTTATTGATTTAGGCCTCTTCTCTTTTTTTGGTGAGTTTGGCTAAGGAAGTGTCAATTTTATCTAAGAACAAACTCTTAGTTTTGTTTTTTTGTATTGTCTTTTTACTCTTTATTTCATTAATCTCTGCCTTGATCTTAAATACTTTTTTGTGTGTGTGAATGCTCCTTTTGGGGTTTGTTTGTTGCTGTTTTTTTAGTGCCTTAAGGTGTATCATTAAGTTATTTAATTGGGCCTTCCCTATCCTTTTTTTTTTTTTTTTCGTGCGTGCGTGCGTGCGTGCGTGCGTGCGTGCGTGTGTGTGTTACTAGGGGGTTGAATCCAAGGCCTTATGCTTGCATACTTTGCAAGTGCTATACCACTGAGCTGTACCCTCAGCCCATTTTTTTGCTTTTTATTTTGAGAACTTTGCCATCCTCCTGCTTCTGCCTCCCGGGTTGTTGGGATTACCAGCATGAGCCACTGCACTTAGCTTTTCCTTATCTTTTTAATGTAGGCACTCATGGCTATGAACTTCCCTCATAGAACTGCCTTTACTGTATCCCATAGATTTTAT